>JASTWK010001963.1:0-21350 GCA_030770225.1 Temnothorax unifasciatus
GATAAGGTGAACAGAAAGAAACTATGGAAGGTTCTAGAAGAACGCGGCATAAAATAGGAAACTAATTGACAGAATAAAAGATATTTATGAGGAAACGATCAACAGAGTAATTGTAGGAGACAAGTGCACAGAAGAGTTCTGGACGGAGGGAGGGCTGAGGCAAGGATGCTCACTGAGCCCGCTCCTGTTCATAACATTTATCGCGGATGTGGAGGAATTTCTAAAGAAAAGACAGAACGGAGGCGTAAGACTGGGAAGAAAGAGAATATATACCCTGGCGTACGCGGATGAACCTAGCGATGATGGCGGAGACGGAAGGAGAAATGAAGAAAATGCTGAAAAGCCTAGAAAGATATTTAGAGGAAAGGAATTGATATTAAATGTAGATATATCCAAAATGCTGGTTTTTGTAAGAAAGAGAGAATCAAACAAGAAAGGAACTGGAAATGGAAGGACAACAGGATAGAAGAAGTCAAGGAGTTCAAATATCTGGGGTTCACATTTAAGAAATGCAACACCGATGAAGCACACATAAAAGATATAGTAAGAAAAGCAGCAGCAGCCATGGCACAGATTTGGGGAATAGGTGAAAGGAAATTTGGAGGAGACTTTGACAGGAGAATGATGATGTTTAATGTCATGGTCAAAAGCATACTCTTATACGGAGTAGAAATATGGGGATGGAAAGAATGGAAGGAGATAGAAGCACTTCAAGAAAGATACATAAGATGGATATTAGGTTTAGACAGATGCACGCCAGGCTATATAGTCAGAGAAGAAACAAAGATAGAACAATCAGTATAGAAGCGGGAGGAAGAGCTCTAAAATACCAAGAAAAAGTAAAAGAATGACGGACAACGAAATACTGAGAGAATGCAGAAGAGAAATTAGCAATATAGAATGGGAGAAGACACAATGGGGCGGCCGGATGCAGAAGTTTTACGGGGAGGGCGGATTAAACCAGTGGGCAAGAGAGGCAAAAGAGGAACAGGGAAAAAACACGACAGAAGAATGGACAGCCAACTACAAAGAGAGAAATTGGAAGAGAGAAGAAAGAAGACGGAGGGGTCGAAATCAGCGAAAGAATACAACAGGTGGAAAACAAGTGAAAGAGCGAAATACTTGGAGTGCAAAGGAAAAGGCATAAAGATGAAAACAATCGCAAGATTCAGATGCGGAAATGAATGGAAAGGCAATAGACACTAGGAGGAGGAAACAAGAAAATGTGCAGGTTGTGCGAAGAAAAAGAGGAATCCTGGAACCACATACTAAGGGAATGCCCGGAATCAGGAACAGCCAATCCGAGCGAAGAATTTATAATGGGCAGAAGATGGGAAAGGAATAGAATGGATGCTGAAGTTGTGCAATAAAAGGAAAGAGAGGGAAAAACTGAAGAGACAATAAAGGAGCGTAGAAAGTATATAAAATAGTAATATAGGAGATGTAAAATAGGATTAAGCAAAATACATAACATGTATCCCGAGAAGGGAAGCATTATCCTTAACAAAAAAAAATATATATATAGTACACGCAATAAAATAAACAGTTACACAATTAAATATTTTAATTCTAAGACTGAATAGTACACAATATAAAAAAAATATGGACAAAATATATAATTTGTATTGAAAATCAAATAAAAAAAGTAATTTTTTATAGAAAGAGAATAAAACATTAAAATATTTAATTCTTAACTCGAATCACTTTGTGCTTCATCAGTCTGGTTCTTATTTATAGTTTCCTTATTCCTTCTGTTTCGACCACCATCTCGATCCATTGCATAACGTAACCAAGATTTAATTGTTTCTTCGGATATCTTATAAGACGTTTCTTGATTAGTGCTTGCTGATCCTATAAAGTATAAGAAAACTCAATTTTACAATATGGAAATTGCATTACAATTTATTTTCAAGAATCACTTGCAATTGTAGACTTACTAAGGATGAGTTTGCATATGGCATCAAAAGATTGAAGACTTGTTTTGGCTCCTCTTCCTGCCCAGTTTAATTTTTGTGCTAATTCATTATGGATAATCCGTCTGAGAATCCTCCGCGTGTGATCCGCTTGCGAAGTTCCTCCAAGGCGGCGAAAATGATTAACCTGAGAACAAAAATAAAATAACCTTAATTTTTTGGATAATTTTTTTGAAGACATATTCCATGAATAACAAGAATTTCTTTATAACAAAATACGAACAGTTTTGGAAAAACAAAATAAAGTTTTTACAATTTTAAAAGAAAACATAAATCAACATATATAATTGCTTACGTTGCGACCGCACCCCTCCACGGCCACGCGCCACCCTCCACTAGGATCTCCCCGCATAGTCCCTCCACCGAGTGGAAGCCACGGACCGCGGTAATGTGCCACAATTGGCGGTGACTGGCGTACCGGCCGAGCCAAGGCCACGCGCGGAGGTCACGCCCGTGACCACTCCGGCAGCAATGCCGGCGGTGCCGTTAATGTCGGCACTGAGCGTGCCCGCGTTAGCGCCCACGCCACCGCCCCACCTCGAGGACATGATCGAGGCGATGGGGTACGGACGACCAATCGGGCCGGAGGAGCAGCCCTCCGACGATTTCGAAAGCCCGTCGAGCGGGGGCGAGGAGGACGAGGCCTGGAGGCCGTGAACGTAGGAGGACACGGCGTAGCGGAGAACGCAACGCGCGCGATAGTCGTCGCGATATAATGAATTTTATTTCCGTTTATTAAGAATAGAGTTTCCGTGGCCGTTTATTATTAACACTTTTCGTTCATACACCATTATAGAATAAGGATCTAGGTTAAGTTGTGCGCCCGAGAGGCATTCGTTAGAAATAGGTTAAGTTGATTCACCGGGTCGCCGGCCAGAATAATTATTTTAGTTTTTGGTTCGCCCATAGAGGCATGTTTATTTTGACGCGCAAAGGCCGGCGCGACGACGCGCGGAAGTTTGGCGAACCGCAACAATCTCCAGGAAAATAGCCGCGCAGGGGGGGCCGTACGGACCTGGTACACACGGCCATAGGGTCGGCGTCATTGCCCGAACACCGATGTGTGAGGGTAGCGACTTCCACGAGAATAGTGACCCAGAACGATACCAGATGAACCTGGTACACACGACCGCAGGGTCGGCGCCGTCATCCAAGCACCGGATCGAGAGGGGAACATCTTCCTCAGGAACAGAGGGGCGGAACGAATCCGCACGAGCCCGGTACACACGGCGACAGGGCTGGCGCCATTGTCCGAGCGCCGTTGCGAGAGAGGAACGTCTTCCTCGGGAGCAAAGGCCCGAAACGAGTCCGCACCGACCTGGTGCGCACGGCCATAGGGTGGACGCCGTCACCCGAACACCAATTCGGGACAGGGGCGTCTTCCTCGAGGACAGAAACCAGAGACACCATTGCGCGGACCTGGGACACACGCCCACAGGGTCGGCGCCGTCGGCAAACCACGGGTTCAAACTTCGAACGCCGGCCACGGGGACAACGGCCGGGAGAAGCCTCGACGAGACCAGGGAGGCCATCCTACGGGGTCGGCGCCATCGGCCGACAGCACAAACATTACCCGGACATCATCCCCTGGGAGTCGACATAAAATCGGCTCGAGGGATGCCCCCGAGGATGTGCGCAGGGGTCGACGCCATCGACGTCACGAAAAGCACGCATCGTGGATTCCTGGTGCAGCGGCGTCAAGGAAGGAGCAGCCCCACAGCGTAATTCCGGTGGAAATTTCCACGCGGAAGCTTCGAGAAGAGAGTCACGGTAAACAAGTGTGACGGTCACGCGGCGAACAATAGGAGCGCGTACGAAAACACGCAAAAACAGTCGGAGAAAGTTGCGACGTCATAGCGAGCGGCGAAAACAACCCGGTAGTGGGGGTAACTCGCGATAGTGGGGAGCCAGCGAGAGACAGGCGACTCGAGGCAGTCTCTCGAGTATCGCGAAGGCGAACGGACGTGTCTACCGACAGTATAGTACCATCGCGGACATAGTGTTACGCGAATACAACGATAGATCACGAACATTGCTTTTCGAAATACATAACAATCGGGGACTCCCGCGTAATTGCGCGTTAAATACTCACTTAACGATAGTGAGAGGTAAATACTTACCATCGACTTACCTGTGATTGCGACATAGTGCGAATCAGTTGTAAACCGAAATGTAGTAAGGTGATGACGATCTGGGAATAAAAGAATTATCATTTCCGAAATAAAATCTTAATGCTAATTATTGATTAACTATACTTACCTTCGACTTACCTTGTCCATCGGCGATGATCCATCAGCGTCTAGCGGAAGTCCAGCAGCGACGATGATCCATCCAGGGCAGGAACCTGAAACAGAAGAAGAATATTAGTAAATAATAATCATAATTATTGAGACGCGAGGTAATCCGGTAAGCGATAAGGCGAGGATCCGGGGAGCCTGAGCTGCGGAGATAATCCATCCTGGGAGTCTACCTGAAACAGAAAAGGAAGTTGTTAGAACGCGAGCGATACTCGCCCTCAACCTTCTCGGTTATTAGAGGTCAAACCGAGTGGCGACCGTAAGATAGGAGACTAAAACTACGCGTAGCGGGCCTCCAATTGTACCGTCCGGTTACAACGTAAAGTTCAAAAATAGATTTTTGTTTCAAAAATTCATTGAAAATTGACAGATTCCTCAATGACAAGGCAGGTATAAGAGTCTCTGTTTCCTCAGGTAACTTTTCCTCTGCAACGTTGTCACTAAACAGTTTATTTTTTATACATTTGATGTCCTTTTTTATGCTGCTTATGTCAAATTTAATATCTTCAAATGTAGTAACTAAGTTCTTGAATTGACCTGAAAGCATGTTTAATTATCAGCAATTTAATGTTTGTTATTACAAACTATTGCCAGTATTGATTTTTTCATGATAGTATAAAAGCTTATTTTACCTTCAGATAAACTTGAACTTGTACTTGCTCGCGATTGTACTCTTGCCATGGTCTTACAATTAGTAAGTACAGAAGAATAATGCGAACTCATTTCTTTATCTATAAACATAAGTCAAAAAAAGCTATCAAAAAATTCTATAATTTACTAAGAACATAAAAATATTTTAACTTACTTTGGATATTTTTATTAGCCGGTAATGGAATAGGTTCCGGTTCAGGTAATAGTTTGCCTTTCTTTTTATTCCTTGAAATAGTCATATCAGTTTCACTAGATGAAGATGCTGAAGATGCTTCTTTAGATGACCTTTCAGATGCAGATACATCAGCATAACGCTGATTTGGAAAGCGTTTTCTTTTCTTTAATTGGTTCTCGGCGATTACCTCATCAGGCACCTGATCCGTGCCTGTTTGAATTTCATCAGTATCTAAATACTGATATCTATCTCTTTTTGACTTAGCTATTGTTAACAGATCTGCAAATTATACTAATTAATTTCGTATCAAACAGAATTTTCAGTTTTTGTGAGAAAAGAGATAATAAAATAAAAATCAAATTTTAATTTTGAAAATTATGTTAACAGTCAATATTATAAATCTGTTCAAAAATATATTTACCTGTTTGATACAAAACTCGACATGAATGTGTCTTCCAATATGATTTTGGTGTTTCGAAAGTTGTAACTGCTTTCCAAAATCGAGTTCCTTTATATTGAGGATAAAAAGTTTTATGATTTCCATCAGTCAACCAGGAAGTTGGAATCACTTCACAAGTTTCTTCTTCAGGAAAATCCACTACAGAAAACATTCTTATCTATAAATAAAAAGAAAACAAAATATTACATAATTGTAGATATTATAATAAAAACAATCTCTAATCTTAGTATATACCTTTCTTCTATCACGGTGTATGCAGAAGAGGAAGACATACCGAAAAAAGAGACTGTTTCAAAAGAACATTTTTACAGAAAACAGAACTGATATTCCAAGCTTCATAGTTTTTGGATAGAGATGAAACTTTAAATATTTTCAAAAGTGACGAAGGACACGGATAACTGTACATATCTTCTATTTGCAGATATTTTAATCCGATAATATATATATCCTTATTCAATGTCACAAAATTGTAAATTACTACAATGTTATTGTCTTTCATGGTGACACAGTTATTCCCGGAAAACGTTGATAAAGTGAAGGCAGTGCTTTTTACCTTCTTGAATTGTTGTACATGACAAGGAAAATTAATTAGAGGTCCATCGGAATGACTTGAATTTAATACAACATGATAGCGAAATTTTTATCTGTTGTATAATCATTTAATAGTTTTTTGTTTTCTGTAACTAATACATGTGAACTTTCTGACAGCCTTTTCACTATTTGCTGTAATGGTTGAGTAGAAGTTCTCAAAAGTCTTTTTAACTTAAAAAGAAAAGACTCAAAAGGGAAAGCACTAAATGTGTCAAGAATGCCATATTTCTTTGCATCAGCTGTTAAATGAGTTAAACAATGAATATTATAAACAACTGTGTCAGCACCATATAATTTAGACCAGTGATTAACAAAGTATCTTATTAAATCAGAAGCAAAATCAAGATAATTTACAATTAGACTTGTACTACATAAAATAGTAGAAGCTACATGTAGTAACAAGAAATGTTTATAAATTGCGGAAGGAACATTGTTATTTAAAACAACTCCCGGAATACAAGAGGAACTGCCGAAATTCTGAAGCTTTCCAATGTGCAATTTCCTTTAAGCTACGTGGTTTCCTTTGAAACTCAATTGGAAAATGTTTTCTCTGAGCAATTAATTCATTAGAAATGCACTCAATAGAATAAGCTGATAATCTAACACGTAGATCTCCTTTTAATAACATCATTAGAATCCTACGCATGCATCCAAGTGGTAGCAAATGCATGTAATCCAAAGGAATTTGGGAAATTAACCCCATATTTAATTCTGACAGAGGAGATATTGACTTATGGTGATCTGGATCTGACATTGAAGCAAAACTTTCATCAGTACGTAATGGTGCATCTTGTAATGGAAATGTCATTCTATGATTTATATATACACCTTCTTGTTCACATCGGTCACATCCTGAATATGCATTAAATAACTTGCAACATTTGATCATACAACGTGCTGGAGTGTCACAGATAAAAGCTCTGATTACAACTTTAAATTGCATTTGACTTCTGTCATGGAAAAATCCATTTTCACATAGTTCTTTGAGTTCTGGTACAAAATCTTCAAAATAACCAGTAATTGGTTCTGGTTTACTTTCACCAAGAAACAAAGAAACTAAAAATGGCTCATACTGATATCGTTTATCAATAACATAGCAAAATATTGGCCAAAATTGCTTTGAGGAACTTTTATATATAGGTATTCCATCAACATTGAAAGTCAATTGAATAGTGTCGCCATAATATTTATGCTTCATTTGTAAATTGGGAGTGATGCCGATATAATGCAAAAGACCACTACTACCTAATTTTTTTACAAGTGCTTGTCTACTTATTTTTAATAGAGTACGTGCATCTCTGGGAAGGTTTTCAATATTTGTGTACCCTTTCAGAATTTTTAATAACTTATTTATCGATGAATGCTTAATATTTTCTTCTATACACCATTTTTGTATTTTACTATTTACAGGTGTATCACTGCTACTTTGTGACATATTGTCATCTGAAGATGATACAGACTCATTATCAAAATTACTATTACTTTGTGACATATTGTCATCTGAAGATGATACAGACTCATTATCAAAATTACTATTACAATCTTCACAATAGTCATTAATATCATCACAATCACTACTTTTTGAATCATTCAAACTATTTTCATATAAATGACAATTATTGTCATTTATATTTTCATTATTATTATCAGTCAATTCCTTCAAAAATTCTTTCATATGGGCTTTTACCCTTTTCCTAACTTCTCTATACTTCCGAGCTCTCTGTGCCATTTTTATCTACAATAAAAGTACGTAATTATTTAAAAATTACGTGATATTAATTATGAATATGCATCATATTCACATAATGATATATAGGATATAATACATAGGACTATAACAATGACACATATATTAGAAACTGCCAAAGAAAAGATTAGAACATAGAAAAGAACATAGAAATAATATTAATAAATATTCACATGATGATACATAGGATAATACATAGGACAATGACACATATATCAGAAATTGCCAAAGAAAAGATTAGAACATAGAACAGAACATAGAAATAATATTAATAAATATTCACATGATGATACATAGGATAATACATAGGACAATGACACATATATCAAAAATTGCCAAAGAAAAGATTAGAACATAGAAAAAAACATAGACATAATATTAATAAAAAATGTGAAGCCAATGTATATCAGTCTGGAGAAAAGAGGTACTATATAAAAGTGTTTCCAATTTCACCCTATTTTTATAATTCAATTACCAGAATTTGATTACATTAACCATGCAATGATAAAGGCAATATATATTTATCGCGTGAACTGTGCAAATATATCATGTCTTGCCTTACAATTAAGGATTATCATAATTTTGCCGTATAAAGTACTTCAGAAAAGTCAAAGAAATTATTGAACGATTTTATACTGGCTATGCTTTTGACGCTACGCTTAACTTTTTAATATAATTTATTCTGCCAAGCAAATACGATTATTTTAGGTTAAGAATGACTTATTTCCGTTGTTAACTGTCAGTAAATATCATAAAGATCTTTATATAAACAAATAAAAAAGTTACTCACCTGCAATCCAATTAAGCAAGAACACGACTCTTCTTTTTCTTATTTTAATTATTAAACGTCTGTGTCCCTGGTCTAAATGATCTAAAACGCTTCTTCTTCTTCTTCAGTTGGCTCTTATATACCTCTTGACACAGTGCAATACGGCACGTTTATCTAAAACGCAATATAACGCACTGACACGATCGAGCACGAGCACCAATAAAACATAAAACACGCGATCTTCGTTTCTTGACTGCGCGCCCGGCGCGCCCGCCCTGCGGTCCGCTCACGACGCCGCTGTAAGCATATCACTCTGTCTTTGTTACACATCGATTATCAAACGATGGTCCAATGTCGGCTAAATATCGTTCAACAAACGGTTGGTATTGCGTTGTCAATCGATTAATAATATACACTAAAAATAGTTAAAAATACTGTAGGCTATTTCAAAACAGTTAAAATTTACAAAAAAACACAACAATGTCTTTTAATTCGTATCAAATAAATAAAAAAGAAAGTATGTCTAACGATTCATCGGATTGTAGCATTTTAACAATGTCGGTCCAACATTGTTTTCCCAACGCCGATGTTTCCGATTAAAAGCCAACCGTTGGTCAACCAATATGTGCTGCTCGGGATCCATCTGACTTGGGGTAGCAGCTCCTTGGAGCCTTTTCGATAGTACACAGTTTCATACATGTCACTTGTCATGCCCAAGTCACCGATCTTTACCACAAGATCTTGGGCTACCGTACAATTGCGAGCAGCCAAATCTCTAGGAACAAATTTCTTGGCGAAGAAACAAGACATGCCGTCCGCAATTTGCAAGATATCTCTCAATGTCGGAGGATATTTCGAGTGCTCGCACACGTCCGGTCGACGACTTTTCAAATATGTCTTGAAATCGCCATTCACCATCAGTTGCACAGCTAGCAATGTAGGTTGACCTTGTGACACTAGGCCCAATAGTCTGACAACGTGATGAGTATGAAAAGCCCTTGAACGAGAAAATTTCAAGTTAGAATTCAGACAGAAAGACGTAATATTATTAGAGAGAGAGAGAGTAATTAATTTCTCTCACCTCATGACGGACGCTTGGTTAAGGAACTCTATCCGTACACGGTCGGTTGCGTTTTCATTTCCAGTTTTCACCGCCCACCGCACTTGCGGTTTGCCCTTTACGACATCTTTGGCCAATCCTTTGTATGCCATGCCAAAAGAACCATTCCCTAATTCTCGTAATAATTGAATGTTCTTTCTGGACACCTCCCACTCGTCCGGTACGTAACTCGTGCTCACGTATTCTGGATTCACTGTCGCGATAAGCCTCATACTGGGCACATTTCGCATTGATCTTTTTTTAAATATTTCGAGTATTGTCAAAAAATTGAATATTACGATAATGCCCAATATCGACCAGAAGAAAATCCAAAATGTACTGAACGTGCCATATTCAGGTATATAAAAATATTTTACTTGGGTATATGAGCCATTTCCAGCTAGGCTCGTAGCTCGTACTTTGGAATAATTTCCACCAAGTTCCTTCATGACTGTTGCGTCGCGAATAAGCGAGTCGTGCACGACGTAGGCTATAATAAATAAATACAAAAAAAGGGAGGTCAGCGACTCAGACACACGCACACATATTTACACGAGGCGGCAAGACTTCAGGCGTCTGCGGCGCCTGTGATCTTGGATCCGTAGCTTCCGCTATCTTCGTCTCCTTTCCACCAAAACAAGTCGTCACGGTTGACAAATAAATTGATTGGTGGAGACGAGCGAATCGGCGGACGGATCTAGGATCCACCAATCGAGGGAATCGCGTGTTTTCGCTCACGCATTACCGAGAGCCGCGACTAACGCGACGAGTTCAGTTCGCAGAAAACGGTCGAAGAACACAGTCCTCTTACAGTCTTCAGTCAGTCGAGACACATAGTCGCGAAAACTTAAGAACACGATCTCTTAACGGATTATACGAATCGTTGTCGTGACCCGAGTCGTCTCCGAGGCGTCATCGCGATCCGAGCATAAGCTCGAGACGTTATCGCGATCCCGAGTCGACATCGAGGCGTTGTCGCGAGTGCGTGTGTCCGAGGCGGTGTCGCAAAAGCGAATGCAGCATATGCGAACATTAAATAAATACGAGCGCATTGCGGTGCATCTCAAAATTTATACGAACACGTAACATTGTATATCGAACATAGTGAAAGGAAAATAAAGATTCGAAACTACAAGGTGAACATTCAGATTGTTGACGTTGAAAACGATCCATGGTGCCTCCTGTGAGGTGCACGATTCATGCGCAAGAACGTTACGAGGCGACAATACGACTGCTTCCACATATCCACGAGGACGGACGGACTTGCCAACGAGGCCGGCATAACCAGAGCGTACAACATCATAACGCATCATCTGCATTTATAGTCAACTAACGTAAGTCGTTCATTCCTAATCCTAATCCGAATCGCATAACAATGTCGGAAAGAATTAAGCTTCTCGTGCAAAAACGTACCTCCCTCAAATCTCAGATTACGAACGTAAATAATCTTCTCGACAAGGGTAAAGTAGATAACGCTACGCTAAAATTACGAATTACCCGCTTAACAGAATTATATCAAAAATTTGAGGAACTTAATGACGAACTCGTGGTATTAGAGCCTGACGAAGGACATCAGGACGAATTCACGTATCTCCAAGAACGTTTTTATTCTCTCGCGGGCAAGATCGAAAACATTTTAGGCGCGGCCAGAAATGCGACGAACGCGGACAATGGCGTGACAAACGATGAAACGCGAAACGAGAATATAGGAGCCGTCGCTTCGGCCAAAAAAAGGCGAATCAAATTACCCGAGGCTCCGTTGCCGACGTTCGACGGCAAATACGAAAATTGGCTATCATTTAAAAATGCGTTTCGTAGCATGATAGGCTCACAAACTGATTTATCTGATGTGGATAAATTGCACTACTTGAAATCCGCGTTAATTGATGAAGCAGCCAATAAAATAAGAATTTTCGCTATCGACGGAATAAATTACGCGAACGCCTGGGAGTTATTAGAACGCTCTTACGAAGTAAAGCGAGTATTGATCTCGCGACATCTTTCACTAATTTTGAATACACCCGTATTAGACAAAGAAACGACGAACGGTTTATCCAAACTTGCGGACGACACCCAACAACACGTCGCTTCATTAGCCGCGTTAGGAGTTTCCGTCGGATCCGAAATGATCGTTCATATTATAGAAAGTAAATTGCCAAAGGTCGCGTTAGAAAGATGGGAGGCAAGCTTAGAGAGAGACGAATTTCCAAAACTCGATCAGATGTACGAATTCTTGTACAAGTCCGCGGTTTGTGCATCGAGGCGGGAAAGAGCAAAGATAGGAGACACGGAAAAGGGCAAAGGCGAGCCCCCATTTAAAAAGAAGCGTTATTCATCAAATCAAGCCTTTCTTATAAATGCTTCACGTAACTGCATAGTGTGTAAAACTAAGAAGCATCCATTGTACTTATGCGATAGATTTAAGAAATTGCCCGTACCCAAACGCATCGAGACAGTAAAAAACGCGAAAATTTGTTACAACTGTCTACGCTCACACCGGGACACTCCTTGCAAGTTCTCTAATTGCACCATTTGCCAAAAACGACATAACACGCTCTTGCATTACGATCAGTACGCGAGCACGAGTAAACAGGATGCGCCGAAACCCGCGACCGCCAAACCCGAATGACTAACCGACTCGACCGGGGGGAGAGCAATAAGCCTCGCGACGATATCACCCTTATCAACGCCACAATTATTGACGAGTGCGATGGTATACATCCGTGATCGTAAGAGTAACCTCATTAGGGTCCGTGCTTTACTAGACACGTGCGCTACCGCGAATTTCATTTCGGAATCCGTCGTAAAACGTTTAGGAATGCGAGTCATTGCTCACTCAGTACCGGTCGGTGCGATTAACGACACAAATACTGAATCAAAGGGATTAGTAAAAATTACGATACAGTCAACTATCGACGATTTCTGTAAAGAATTAACATGTTTAACGATACCGACTATTACAGATTTAATTCCATCTGAAATATTTCCCCGAGAGTCGATTAAAATACCCGCAAATATCAGATTAGCCGACATAGATTTTCATCTACCGAGACCGGTCGATTTATTGATAGGCGCAGGAACAACGTTATCGTTATTTTCCGTCGGTCAAATTAATCTATCCCACGAAAGTCATGATTTATATATACAAAAGACGCGTCTCGGATGGGTAATTGCCGGCGGCGCGACGACAAAGGGCGCGACGAAAATAACATGCCACTTAACGGCCTTAGAAAATCAATTGTGCAAATTTTGGAATATCGAGGAGATCGCGACAGATAAACCGAAATCCAAGGAGGAAATTAAATGCGAAACACATTTCACAAACACCGTGCATCGCGATAGCACCGGGCGCTATATTGTTCGTTTGCCATTTCGTGAGGAAAATCACTGTCTCGGCGAGTCGCGAACTATCGCTCTTAAACGCTTGGCATCATTAGAGCGCAAGCTTAATGCAAATGCAACGCTAAAGATGGAATACACACGAGTTATAGAAGAGTATTTAGAATTAGGTCACATGTCAATAATAGAATCTCCAGAGGAAGATGGATATTACATGCCCCATCATGCAGTAATTAAAGAATCAAGCCACACCACTAAAGTTCGAGTGGTATTTGACGCGTCCGCGAAAACTAGCAACGGCGTATCTCTGAATGACACATTGATGACAGGACCTACGATTCAAGGTAAATTATTCTCACATTTAATCAGATTCCGTGTATACATGATTGTTATTACGGCCGATATAGAAAAAATGTATCGTCAAGTCCTGTTACATAAAGACGATCGACGATATCAGAAGATTCTCTGGCGTAGAAACGGCGAGATAAAGACGTTGCAATTAAACACGCTCACATTCGGTAACACTTCCTCTCCATTTCTCGCAATCCGCGTTGTAGTACAGCTCGCGGAAGACGAAGGTCATACGTATCCTAAGGCGGCTGAAGTCCTCAAGGAACACATGTATGTAGACAATGTATTATCCGGCGCTAAAAATGTCAAGGAGGCCCGCGCAATCAGAGACGAGATAATCAATTTATTAGCTCAGGGCGGTTTTACAATTAGACAGTGGGCTTCTAATGAGAAAGAGGTCATTCAAGATTTAGCTGACAGTGAGATACACACGAATTTTACGGTAAACATAGACCGCTCTCTGAATACGTTAGGCATAATGTGGAATACGCGTACCGATACAATATGCTATTCAGCTCAACCGACTAAACCTACGGAAAGAATAACGAAACGAAGGATATTATCCGAAATCGCGAAGATTTTCGATCCATTAGGATTATTGGGACCCGTCGTTCTATACGCGAAGAAATTGATGCAAGATGTATGGCGATGCGGAGTACATTGGGATGAGTCGATTCCACAAAGTATATGCACCGATTGGTCAGAGTTTGCTCGACAATTAGAATTAATAAATACGGTTTCTTTTGATCGCACGTTATTAATAAACGACTATGAAAATGTCCAGGTGCACGGTTTTTCCGACGCTAGTACTGTTGGCTACGGCGCGTGTATTTATATACGTTCGAGAGGAAAGGATGGAAAGGTTATCATTAGATTACTCTGCGCTAAATCCAGGGTCGCGCCATTGAAAATGACCACAATTCCCCGACTTGAGCTCTGCGGCGCATTACTACTAGCACGATTATACCGCGAAACGATTCAAACGTTAAAGGAACTAGGCATTAATATCGATGAAACGACCTTATGGTGCGATGCAACCACCGTACTGCAATGGTTGAAAATGGCGCTTCACATGCTTAAAACCTACGTGGCGAACCGAGTCGCGGAAATACAAGAACTCACCAACGGGATCAAATGGCGACACGTTAGGTCGGAAGACAATCCAGCGGATGCGATATCAAGGGGTCAATTACCCCACGTTTTCTTGAAAAACCGAACCTGGTTTACAGGACCTCCGTGGCTGGTTGAAGACGAGGGCAAGTGGCCCAACGAAAAGATACAATTAGACGAAATACCCGAAATAAGGACAAACACGTGTTTAACCACAACATCTGATAGTTTAGAATTATTTGAAAAATATTCCTCCTACTCTAAATTGCTTAGAATCATCGCGTATTGTCGTCGTTTTCGACCTGACCACAAATACAGCGGATCATTATGCGCGGAGGAAATCAACGAATCGGAGACGCGTATATTAAAGCTTCTACAAGCTATGCGATTTCCAGAAGAAATTAAGATCCTTAAAAACAAGCGCGTAATAAACCAAGGTAAACTCGCTAGTTTAAATCCGTTTTTAGACGAAAACGATTTGATTCGCGTAGGAGGGCGTCTACAAAAATCGCAACTGACATTTTCACGGAAACATCCAATCTTGCTACCGAATCGGCATCGCTTAACCGATCAGATCATACGTGAATTTCACGAAACCCATTATCACACGGGAATTCAGACTACCTTATGTATTCTCCGACAAAAATTTTGGATACTCGACGGCCGGAATCAGGTACGAAGAGTGATACGCGCGTGCACGCGCTGCTTTCGTTTCGACGCCAAGGCAATAGAATATAGAATGGGTAATCTTCCGTCGGTTCGGGTACGCGAAGCGATACCTTTTGCAAATACTGGGATTGATTTCTGTGGTCCCTTTTATATGAAAGAGAAAAAATATCGAAATAAAACGCGAATTAAAGTATATGTATGTATATTCGTATGCATGTCGGTAAAGGCGATACACCTCGAAGTTGTGAGCGATCTATCATCCGACGGTTTCCTCGCGGCATTACGACGATTCGTGGCTAGACGAGGACTACCGAGTCATATCTATTCGGACAACGGAACTAACTTCGTGGGTGCAAACAATCAATTGAAAGAACTATACGTTTTATTCAATTCAGACGAACACAAAGGACTCGTAGAAAATTTCTCAAGCGAACGCCGCATCAAGTGGCATTTTATACCACCGATAGCACCGCATTTCGGCGGTTTATGGGAGTCGACAGTGAAGCTATTCAAACACCATTTCCGACGCGTTGTTGGCGATTCTCTCTTCACATTTGAGGAGCTAAACACTTTCACAATCGAGATCGAAGGAATTCTAAATTCCCGACCTATTACCTCTCTTTCCTCCGATCCGAACGACACGTTAGCATTGACACCTGCTCATTATTTGATTGGCAAGCCGCTAACTACCCTCCCGGAGGGAGATCTATCTTCTGTTCCAGCTAATCGACTGTCTACATGGCAACATATTACGAAAGTCCGGCAAGATTTCTGGGCTCGTTGGAATCTCGAGTATTTGAACGAGCTTCAAAAACGCCATAAGTGGACCAAAGATGGACCGGAGCTGAAAATAGGGACAGTCGTGCTCCTGAAAGAAAAAAATCAACCGTGTTTGCAATGGGCACTAGGCAAAATCACAGCACTATACCCAGGCGAAGACGGAGTAGCACGAACTGCCACGGTCAAAACCGCAACTGGAGAATTAAAAAGAGCGGTCAAGCTTCTATGTCCTCTACCAATCGACCAATAATCGTGCGAAATATTGTATTGTCATGCGGAATACGTAATAAGTCATCGCAATCGTTTACATATCAATTAGTCGCAAGCGTTATAGATATATGTATATATTAGTTGATCGTTCCCTCTCAACGGGGGGAGCATGTTGCGTCGCGAATAAGCGAGTCGTGCACGACGTAGGCCGTAATAAATAAATACAAAAAAAGGGAGGTCAGCGACTCAGACACACGCACACATATTTACACGAGGCGGCAAGACTTCAGGCGTCTGCGGCGCCTGTGATCTTGGATCCGTAGCTTCCGCTATCTTCGTCTCCTTTCCACCAAAACAAGTCGTCACGGTTGACAAATAAATTGATTGGTGGAGACGAGCGAATCGGCGGACGGATCTAGGATCCACCAATCGAGGGAATCGCGTGTTTTCGCTCACGCATTACCGAGAGCCGCGACTAACGCGACGAGTTCAGTTCGCAGAAAACGGTCGAAGAACACAGTCCTCTTACAGTCTTCAGTCAGTCGAGACACATAGTCGCGAAAACTTAAGAACACGATCTCTTAACGGATTATACGAATCGTTGTCGTGACCCGAGTCGTCTCCGAGGCGTCATCGCGATCCGAGCATAAGCTCGAGACGTTATCGCGATCCCGAGTCGACATCGAGGCGTTGTCGCGAGTGCGTGTGTCCGAGGCGGTGTCGCAAAAGCGAATGCAGCATATGCGAACATTAAATAAATACGAGCGCATTGCGGTGCATCTCAAAATTTATACGAACACGTAACATTGTATATCGAACATAGTGAAAGGAAAATAAAGATTCGAAACTACAAGGTGAACATTCAGATTGTTGACGTTGAAAACGATCCAATGACATACGAGTTGCCCATATTGGCAAAATCGTGTCTTGTGCACACCACCGTTGCTTTTATCTGTGCAATATAGAAAAGATTATATTACAATAATATATACACAAGATACACTCTGAATTAAAAATCATCTTTTTTCTCCCTAAAAAATCCTTTTTTAAAAATATTTTTTCAACAAATTCTTCCCTTCTTCTCATCGAAAACATACTTGTTTACAGTAATTTTGCTTGATAAATAAAAACTAAAAAGTGTGTTACTCACATTTTTAATATCAACTCTTTTATACTCGATCTGATACGTGACTATTAGGCCATTGGGTTGAGGTGGTTCATCCCAAGACAATGTAATAGTGAGACTGTCAGTCTCGCCAGAATACTTTAGTTTAAAGGTGTCCGGTGGAATATTATCTGCGCTCTCCATCGCTAATGTACGGTACGTTTTCATACTTGTCGTCGAGCAATTGTTATTCTTATCATTCGTATCGTTCTCAATTCGTTCCCGGCAAGCTTGAACCACAATATTGTATCCAGCCAAGTGCCGGGGATTTCTCACGACCAAATCAGGATTCGTGCTGGGTATTAATCGTTCGAATATAGCGACTGGACCATTCTCCACTCGATTGTTGGTGCTTTCTCTATCCTGCACATGAATATCGAGAATCATAATCAATTTTAAACAATGTAAAATACATGCGCAATTAAATCCAGTCCATCGAATGTTGTTGACTCGGTTCGTACTGATATTTTTGCCGTTATTTCTACCAAGTTAATCTCTTGATCAATTTACGCATGATATGAAATACAGGACTGGTGGTTTTCAAAATGTTACTTGTAAATTTAAATAAATAAATGAATAAAGTAATCAAGGAAATCAAGTCCAGTACGCAATTTATTTCTTCATTTTTATATTAGTTTGTTCATAGCTAATAAACGTTATTGATTTCAGCAAATCAGAAATTTTACCTGTTCGTATGCAGACTCTTTGGCTGGATCCGCCGCGACTAACATTTCACTAGTGTGGCGCCTTGTACGCGCGTTAGACATTCGTTTTACATCAACCTGACGGTGTAACGCGTTCTCCAAGGCGATCGAACTGGAAACTTGTTTCTCACGCATCGTCTGATCCATTTCACGATCTGTACAGACGCACGAATCGGATTTTGCAAACTCCTTCTTCTCATCTAGTTCGGTATGCCTCTTTTCTTTTTCCGCCATGACTTTTGGTGCTTTTGCTTCAGGTAACGGCATAGCTGAAAGCAGTAATGATTTATTAATAATTAATTTATCAACATTTTTTCCCCAAAAATATATTACGCAACAAGTTTAACGCACTTGTATTGATTGTAACAATCGTGAGATCATTGTTCAACAAAAAATCGTTTCGTGTAGGTTTTTGGGATGCTAAAGATGATTTTATTTTACAAAATTGCTCTATCAAAAAACTACGGGAAACGTTATTCTCTTTTTTGTGCTCAAAAATGTCATTTTTTATTGAACAATGTAACTGATACTTTTACCAAAAAAAAAAGAATATGTTTTGCGTTATATTACTAAATTTAAAAAAGCAAGTGATTCTAATTACGTTCATCGCAGTAATTCCTCTGGTCGATAAAATTCGGATCATCGGGCTCCCATCGACCGACAATTCGATAATGTGTTAAATTTCCATTTTTTTGTAGCGGCGAAAACCGGGATATCGCCAGTTCGTTGCTAGAATTACTCCAAGTCGATAAGGCTCTGGGCGAACTAGGCGCATCCGGCAGCGTCGTCAAGTACCTGACTTGACTCTGCGCGCCCGAGTTTTCCGTGGCTATGGTGTAAGTCTTAACGTAATAAGCATACAGAGTATATAGCTTCAGCAGAATCAGTATGTGAGTGTGATAGACAGGCTCTTGTGATTCCGTGCCGTTGTGGGACTGGGGCGTCGTGCTCTCAGCGGAAACGTCCTCCACCCGCCAGCCATCACCGCCGCAGGCATCGCGGCCATCGTACATCGTCGTGTTCTGATTAGGTGCTTGGATCAAGTAAACAACGCAACCCAAAAGGGACCTGGTATCGTGATGCGTCAAGGCCTTCCACTCGATAATAGCTCCCCTAGATGATTTCTTGATGACCCTAGTCTTGAGCTCGGTGACGTTACAAGCGACCTTGTCTCCGTTGCTGCTGGATGCCACACCGTGATCGGTGAATTCCTCCAACTTGGCCTTCTCCCGCAACTTTTCGATCTCGTGCAGACACAATTTCGGGTTGAAATGAAACAAGAGCTTGGCGGGACCTTTCTGGGACATGATAGTGATGTTTGGATGCGTATTCCAATCCCAGAGCTCCTGAAGATTCTGATTATCGAGCACGGCGATACTGTACTTGTTGTTCTCGAGTTGGTTACCGCGTATCACGCGCAGATTCTTCAGAAAATTTAGAGATATCAGTGGCAAGCTGCGGACGATCTTGAAATTGCCGTCTGTCTCCTCGATCGTGCTTGGACCGTCCTCGAGATCCCTTACGATGTTCTTGCCACCGCGTATCTGTATCTCGAGGCTACCTGCGATGTGCGTACATCCGCGTAATTTCTGTGCCAAAGCGATCTTGTCCACGTTCGCCCCAGGGCATTCCTTCCGACACGATCGACCTACACACTTTTTGCAGGTCGGATTGCCATGCCCCTCGCCCTCCATATAACACACCGGGCGGGCACTCCATCACGCATCTAGTGTCGAACGGCCTGTATGGGCGCAGTTTCACCGTATCCGACGCCTCGCGCGGCTTGAGCATCTGACGACATTCCTGCCACTCGATGCAACGCCGATTCATGAACTTGAATTTGCCAGCCGGGCAATGGTCTTGGCACTCGACGTTCACCAGTACGTTTCTGCAAACAATGCAATCACTGGCCGTCGGTCCCGTGCATCCACCCAGGCAGAACGGATGACAACATTCTCCTGTATCGTCGCAAGCTCTATTCTCGCACCTCTGATCGCATACTGTAACCAAGACAATTAGGTTAGGTTAGAAAGGGGTGTCAAACCGCCTACTGCGTTTTTCTCGGTTAATTTAATAAATATCAACTTGCGAGCGATAGAATCATTGTGTTTGTGTGGTGGCATTTTAAACGGAAGGAACAATCGGAAAGAATCGCCACGTGTGCCGAACGCACGCACGCACGCACAATGCGCTCTGCGACGTGTAAAATGGCCAACCTGCCGACGCTGTTTGACGCCCCCCGAACCAATAGCGCTAGAGTCTCTCTCTCTACGCATTGCCAGCCGTCTCGGCCAATCGCGAGCGCTGTCGACCCACACACACACACCCAAGGTGTGGGCGCCATTTTCGAATCGGCCCCTTCTACGTACAACTATCGCGTCTCGCTCGCCGGCGTTTTCCACTAATCAAGCCGTTGCATATTGATTTAATCTTGAAATATTTCAAGTAATATGCAAATATTTCGACCGATAAAATATCCAACGCATTTTTTACTAGTGCGATAAAGCAATTGCTAGAGAGAGATTTCAGCGCGCGAGACTCACCGCGATTATCGGCGATTCCTCGGCACGCCATTGAGGTCCGTCATGGCCCGATCAATTGTGCTCCAGCTGTACGCTCGGGCGCGTCGCATGTGTCCCATTTGCTACGAGCAAACAAAAAACAATGTACAATTTGTTTGCGCGCGCGCGCGAGAAACTCAAGTTACCTCGTGGTTAAAGTATCGGTAGCGATACTCAATGTTGCGCCTTCTCTCCGGCGTGTACGCCAATCCGAGTGTAAATTCGAGAATACTGTGCAAAAACTCTACGGACACACCGTTTAGATATGCAAAATTAGCAACAATCATTCAGTGTTGGTCCGTCAAGTTTTTGTCCCAAAAAATTCTCGAATAAACCGCGGCCACGACGCGGCCGGGGGCCAACAATGTCCTGCAAGCGTAGCCACGGATTGGCGTGCAAGCGCCAGAATCGTTCCTCGGCGGCCGATGCCATTAACGCTGAGGTGTTTTCGGAGAGACGCGCAATGTCGACACACACACGCACACACGTTGCTCGACGGCCTGCACCTGTTGCGCTCAATCGCGTGTGTCGCGCGGGTGCACTCGAATCTAAATTTAATGAATTCGGGCAAGAGATTCGTTGTCGTCGCGTTTACTCCAACGTTCGAATTACCGCGCGCGCGCGTATCCGATCGACGATACGTGTGACTCGTCGAGTTGAAATCACACATGCGCGAATCAACTGTGGATGCGTTGAGCC
>JASTWK010001964.1:0-21338 GCA_030770225.1 Temnothorax unifasciatus
GTTCCCGTAGTACCGACCGGGCTAGTCAATCAGTGGAAGGTTCCCGCTACGTGGTTCCCGTAGTACCGACCGGGCTAGTCTAATCAGGGGCAGGTTCCCGCTACGTGGTTCCCGTAGTACCGACCGGGCTAGTCTATTAGGGGCTGGTTCCCACGCTACGTGGTTCCCGTAGTACCGACCGGGCTAGTCTATTAGGGGCTGGTTCCACCTCTTGGTTCCCGTAGTACCGACCGGGCTAGTCAATCAGTGAGCGGTTCCCGCTACGTGGTTCCCGTAGTACCGACCGGGCTAGTCAATCAGTGGAAGGTTCCCGCTACGTGGTTCCCGTAGTACCGACCGGGCTAGTCAATCAGTGGAAGGTTCCCGCTACGTGGTTCCCGTAGTACCGACCGGGCTAGTCTATTAGGGGCTGGTTCCCACTTCTTGGTTCCCGTAGTACCGACCGGGCTAGTCAATCAGTGAGCGGTTCCCGCTACGTGGTTCCCGTAGTACCGACCGGGCTAGTCAATCAGTGGAAGGTTCCCGCTACGTGGTTCCCGTAGTACCGACCGGGCTAGTCTATCAGGGGGCAGTTCCGGCCCCTTGGTTCCCGTAGTACCGATTGGGCTAGTCAATCAGTGAACGGTTCCCGCTACGTGGTTCCCGTAGTACCGACCGGGCTAGTCAATCAGTGAGCGGTTTCCGCTACGTGGTTCCCGTAGTACCGACCGGGCTAGTCAATCAGTGGAAGGTTCCCGCTACGTGGTTCCCGTAGTACCGACCGGGCTAGTCAATCAGTGGAAGGTTCCCGCTACGTGGTTCCCGTAGTACCGACCGGGCTAGTCTATCAGGGGGCAGTTCCGGCCCCTTGGTTCCCGTAGTACCGATTGGGCTAGTCAATCAGTGAACGGTTCCCGCTACGTGGTTCCCGTAGTACCGACCGGGCTAGTCAATCAGTGAGCGGTTTCCGCTACGTGGTTCCCGTAGTACCGACCGGGCTAGTCAATCAGTGAGCGGTTTCCGCTACGTGGTTCCCGTAGTACCGACCGGGCTAGTCAATCAGTGGAAGCGGTTCCCGCTACGTGGTTCCCGTAGTACCGACCGGGCTAGTCAATCAGTGAGCGGTTCCCGCTACGTGGTTCCCGTAGTACCGACCGGGCTAGTCAATCAGTGGAAGGTTCCCGCTACGTGGTTCCCGTAGTACCGACCGGGCTAGTCAATCAGTGAGCGGTTCCCGCTACGTGGTTCCCGTAGTACCGACCGGGCTAGTCTATCAGGGGCTGGTTCCCACCTCTTGGTTCCCGTAGTACCGACCGGGCTAGTCAATCAGTGAGCGGTTCCCGCTACGTGGTTCCCGTAGTACCGACCGGGCTAGTCAATCAGTGGAAGGTTCCCGCTACGTGGTTCCCGTAGTACCGACCGGGCTAGTCTATCAGGGGCAGGTTCCCGGACCTCTTGGTTCCCGTAGTACCGACCGGGCTAGTCAATCAGTGGAAGGTTCCCGCTACGTGGTTCCCGTAGTACCGACCGGGCTAGTCTATTAGGGGCTGGTTCCCACTTCTTGGTTCCCGTAGTACCGACCGGGCTAGTCAATCAGTGAGCGGTTCCCGCTACGTGGTTCCCGTAGTACCGACCGGGCTAGTCAATCAGTGGAAGGTTCCCGCTACGTGGTTCCCGTAGTACCGACCGGGCTAGTCAATCAGTGAGCGGTTCCCGCTACGTGTTCCCGTAGTACCGACCGGGCTAGTCAATCAGTGGAAGGTTCCCGCTACGTGGTTCCCGTAGTACCGACCGGGCTAGTCTATTAGGGGCTGGTTCCCACCTCTTGGTTCCCGTAGTACCGACCGGGCTAGTCAATCAGTGAGCGGTTTCCGCTACGTGGTTCCCGTAGTACCGACCGGGCTAGTCTATCAGGGGGCAGTTCCGGCCCCTTGTTCCCGTAGTACCGATTGGGCTAGTCAATCAGTGAGCGGTCCCGCTACGTGGTTCCCGTAGTACCGACCGGGCTAGTCATTTAGGGGCTGGTTCCCACCTACTTGGTTCCCGTAGTACCGACCGGGCTAGTCAATCAGTGAGAGGTTCCCGCTACGTGGTTCCCGTAGTACCGACCGGGCTAGTCTATTAGGGGCTGGTTCCCACCTCTTGGTTCCCGTAGTACCGACCGGGCTAGTCAATCAGTGAGCGGTTCCCGCTACGTGGTTCCCGTAGTACCGACCGGGCTAGTCTATCAGTGGCTGGTTCCCGCTCTTGGTTCCCGTAGTACCGACCGGGCTAGTCAATCAGTGAGCGGTTCCCGCTACGTGGTTCCCGTAGTACCGACCGGGCTAGTCAATCAGTGGAAGGTTCCCGCTACGTGGTTCCCGTAGTACCGACCGGGCTAGTCAATCAGTGAGCGGTTCCCGCTACGTGGTTCCCGTAGTACCGACCGGGCTAGTCAATCAGTGGAAGGTTCCCGCTACGTGGTTCCCGTAGTACCGACCGGGCTAGTCTATCAGGGGGCTGGTTCCGCCCCTATGGTTCCCGTAGTACCGACCTGGGCTAGTCAATCAGTGAGCGGTTCCCGCTACGTGGTTCCCGTAGTACCGACCGGGCTAGTCTATCAGGGGGCAGGTTCCCGCCTCTTGGTTCCCGTAGTACCGACCTGGGCTAGTCAATCAGTGAGCGGTTCCCGCTACGTGGTTCCCGTAGTACCGACCGGGCTAGTCTATCAGGGGCATGGTTCCGCACCTCTTGGTTCCCGTAGTACCGACCGGGCTAGTCAATCAGTGAGCGGTTCCCGCTACGTGGTTCCCGTAGTACCGACCGGGCTAGTCAATCAGTGGAAGGTTCCCGCTACGTGGTTCCCGTAGTACCGACCGGGCTAGTCTATTAGGGGCTGGTTCCCACCTCTTGGTTCCCGTAGTACCGACCGGGCTAGTCTATTAGGGCTGGTTCCACCTCTTGGTTCCCGTAGTACCGACCGGGCTAGTCAATCAGTGAGCGGTTCCCGCTACGTGGTTCCCGTAGTACCGACCGGGCTAGTCAATCAGTGGAAGGTTCCCGCTACGTGGTTCCCGTAGTACCGACCGGGCTAGTCAATCAGTGAGCGGTTCCCGCTACGTGGTTCCCGTAGTACCGACCGGGCTAGTCAATCAGTGGAAGGTTCCCGCTACGTGGTTCCCGTAGTACCGACCGGGCTAGTCTATTAGGGGCTGGTTCCCACCTCTTGGTTCCCGTAGTACCGACCGGGCTAGTCTAATTAGGGGCTGGTTCCCACCTACGTGGTTCCCGTAGTACCGACCGGGCTAGTCTATTAGGGGCTAGTTCCGGCCCCTTGGTTCCCGTAGTACCGACCGGGCTAGTCAATCAGTGAGCGGTTCCCGCTACGTGGTTCCCGTAGTACCGACCGGGCTAGTCTATTAGGGGCTGGTTCCCGCCTCTTGGTTCCCGTAGTACCGACCGGGCTAGTCAATCAGTGAGCGGTTCCCGCTACGTGGTTCCCGTAGTACCGACCGGGCTAGTCTATTAGGGGCTGGTTCCCACTCCTTGGTTCCCGTAGTACCGACCGGGCTAGTCTATTAGGGGCTGGTTCCCACCTCTTGGTTCCCGTAGTACCGACCGGGCTAGTCTATTAAGGGCTGGTTCCCACCTCTTGGTTCCCGTAGTACCGACCGGGCTAGTCAATCAGTGAGCGGTTCCCGCTACGTGGTTCCCGTAGTACCGACCGGGCTAGTCAATCAGTGGAAGGTTCCCGCTACGTGGTTCCCGTAGTACCGACCGGGCTAGTCTATTAGGGGCTGGTTCCCACCTCTTGGTTCCCGTAGTACCGACCGGGCTAGTCTATTAGGGGCTGGTTCCCACCTCTTGGTTCCCGTAGTACCGACCGGGCTAGTCAATCAGTGAGCGGTTCCCGCTACGTGGTTCCCGTAGTACCGACCGGGCTAGTCTATCAGGGGGCAGTTCCGGCCCCTTGGTTCCCGTAGTACCGATTGGGCTAGTCAATCAGTGAGCGGTTCCCGCTACGTGGTTCCCGTAGTACCGACCGGGCTAGTCTATTAGGGGCTGGTTCCCACCTCTTGGTTCCCGTAGTACCGACCGGGCTAGTCAATCAGTGAGCGGTTCCCGCTACGTGGTTCCCGTAGTACCGACCGGGCTAGTCTATTAGGGGCTGGTTCCCACCTCTTGGTTCCCGTAGTACCAACCGGGCTAGTCTATTAGGGGCTGGTTCCCACCTCTTGGTTCCCGTAGTACCGACCGGGCTAGTCTATTAGGGGCTGGTTCCCACCTCTTGGTTCCCGTAGTACCGACCGGGCTAGTCAATCAGTGAGCGGTTCCCGCTACGTGGTTCCCGTAGTACCGACCGGGCTAGTCAATCAGTGGAAGGTTCCCACTACGTGGTTCCCGTAGTACCGACCGGGCTAGTCAATCAGTGGAAGGTTCCCGCTACGTGGTTCCCGTAGTACCGACCGGGCTAGTCTATTAGGGGCTGGTTCCCACTTCTTGGTTCCCGTAGTACCGACCGGGCTAGTCAATCAGTGAGCGGTTCCCGCTACGTGGTTCCCGTAGTACCGACCGGGCTAGTCAATCAGTGGAAGGTTCCCGCTACGTGGTTCCCGTAGTACCGACCGGGCTAGTCAATCAGTGAGCGGTTCCCGCTACGTGGTTCCCGTAGTACCGACCGGGCTAGTCAATCAGTGGAAGGTTCCCGCTACGTGGTTCCCGTAGTACCGACCGGGCTAGTCAATCAGTGGAAGGTTCCCGCTACGTGGTTCCCGTAGTACCGACCGGGCTAGTCTATCAGGGGGCAGTTCCGGCCCCTTGGTTCCCGTAGTACCGACCGGGCTAGTCAATCAGTGGAAGGTTCCCGCTACGTGGTTCCCGTAGTACCGACCGGGCTAGTCTATTAGGGGCTGGTTCCCACTTCTTGGTTCCCGTAGTACCGACCGGGCTAGTCAATCAGTGAGCGGTTTCCGCTACGTGGTTCCCGTAGTACCGACCGGGCTAGTCAATCAGTGAGCGGTTCCCGCTACGTGGTTCCCGTAGTACCGACCGGGCTAGTCAATCAGTGGAAGGTTCCCGCTACGTGGTTCCCGTAGTACCGACCGGGCTAGTCAATCAGTGAGCGGTTCCCGCTACGTGGTTCCCGTAGTACCGACCGGGCTAGTCAATCAGTGGAAGGTTCCCGCTACGTGGTTCCCGTAGTACCGACCGGGCTAGTCTATTAGGGGCTGGTTCCCACCTCTTGGTTCCCGTAGTACCGACCGGGCTAGTCTATTAGGGGCTGGTTCCCACCTCTTGGTTCCCGTAGTACCGACCGGGCTAGTCAATCAGTGAGCGGTTCCCGCTACGTGGTTCCCGTAGTACCGACCGGGCTAGTCTATCAGGGGGCAGTTCCGGCCCCTTGGTTCCCGTAGTACCGATTGGGCTAGTCAATCAGTGAGCGGTTCCCGCTACGTGGTTCCCGTAGTACCGACCGGGCTAGTCTATTAGGGGCTGGTTCCCACCTCTTGGTTCCCGTAGTACCGACCGGGCTAGTCAATCAGTGAGCGGTTCCCGCTACGTGGTTCCCGTAGTACCGACCGGGCTAGTCTATTAGGGGCTGGTTCCCACCTCTTGGTTCCCGTAGTACCAACCGGGCTAGTCTATTAGGGGCTGGTTCCCACCTCTTGGTTCCCGTAGTACCGACCGGGCTAGTCTATTAGGGGCTGGTTCCCACCTCTTGGTTCCCGTAGTACCGACCGGGCTAGTCAATCAGTGAGCGGTTCCCGCTACGTGGTTCCCGTAGTACCGACCGGGCTAGTCAATCAGTGGAAGGTTCCCGCTACGTGGTTCCCGTAGTACCGACCGGGCTAGTCAATCAGTGAGCGGTTCCCGCTACGTGGTTCCCGTAGTACCGATTGGGCTAGTCAATCAGTGAGCGGTTCCCGCTACGTGGTTCCCGTAGTACCGACCGGGCTAGTCAATCAGTGGAAGGTTCCCGCTACGTGGTTCCCGTAGTACCGACCGGGCTAGTCTATTAGGGGCTGGTTCCCACCTCTTGGTTCCCGTAGTACCGACCGGGCTAGTCAATCAGTGGAAGGTTCCCGCTACGTGGTTCCCGTAGTACCGACCGGGCTAGTCTATTAGGGGCTGGTTCCCACCTCTTGGTTCCCGTAGTACCGACCGGGCTAGTCTATTAGGGGCTGGTTCCCACCTCTTGGTTCCCGTAGTACCGACCGGGCTAGTCTATTAGGGGCTGGTTCCCACCTCTTGGTTCCCGTAGTACCGACCGGGCTAGTCAATCAGTGAGCGGTTCCCGCTACGTGGTTCCCGTAGTACCGACCGGGCTAGTCAATCAGTGGAAGGTTTCCGCTACGTGGTTCCCGTAGTACCGACCGGGCTAGTCAATCAGTGGAAGGTTCCCGCTACGTGGTTCCCGTAGTACCGACCGGGCTAGTCTATTAGGGGCTGGTTCCCACCTCTTGGTTCCCGTAGTACCGACCGGGCTAGTCAATCAGTGGAAGGTTCCCGCTACGTGGTTCCCGTAGTACCGACCGGGCTAGTCAATCAGTGAGCGGTTCCCGCTACGTGGTTCCCGTAGTACCGATTGGGCTAGTCAATCAGTGAGCGGTTCCCGCTACGTGGTTCCCGTAGTACCGACCGGGCTAGTCAATCAGTGGAAGGTTCCCGCTACGTGGTTCCCGTAGTACCGACCGGGCTAGTCTATTAGGGGCTGGTTCCCACCTCTTGGTTCCCGTAGTACCGACCGGGCTAGTCAATCAGTGAGCGGTTCCCGCTACGTGGTTCCCGTAGTACCGACCGGGCTAGTCTATCAGGGGGCAGTTCCGGCCCCTTGGTTCCCGTAGTACCGATTGGGCTAGTCAATCAGTGAGCGGTTCCCGCTACGTGGTTCCCGTAGTACCGACCGGGCTAGTCTATTAGGGGCTGGTTCCCACCTCTTGGTTCCCGTAGTACCGACCGGGCTAGTCAATCAGTGAGCGGTTCCCGCTACGTGGTTCCCGTAGTACCTACCGGGCTAGTCTATCAGGGGGCAGTTCCGGCCCCTTGGTTCCCGTAGTACCGATTGGGCTAGTCAATCAGTGAGCGGTTCCCGCTACGTGGTTCCCGTAGTACCGACCGGGCTAGTCTATTAGGGGCTGGTTCCCACCTCTTGGTTCCCGTAGTACCGATCGGGCTAGTCTATTAGGGGCTGGTTCCCACCTCTTGGTTCCCGTAGTACCGACCGGGCTAGTCAATCAGTGAGCGGTTCCCGCTACGTGGTTCCCGTAGTACCGACCGGGCTAGTCTATCAGGGGGCAGTTCCGGCCCCTTGGTTCCCGTAGTACCGATTGGGCTAGTCAATCAGTGAGCGGTTCCCGCTACGTGGTTCCCGTAGTACCGACCGGGCTAGTCTATTAGGGGCTGGTTCCCACCTCTTGGTTCCCGTAGTACCGACCGGGCTAGTCAATCAGTGAGCGGTTCCCGCTACGTGGTTCCCGTAGTACCGACCGGGCTAGTCTATTAGGGGCTGGTTCCCACCTCTTGGTTCCCGTAGTACCGACCGGGCTAGTCTATTAGGGGCTGGTTCCCACCTCTTGGTTCCCGTAGTACCGACCGTGCTAGTCTATTAGGGGCTGGTTCCCACCTCTTGGTTCCCGTAGTACCGACCGGGCTAGTCAATCAGTGAGCGGTTCCCGCTACGTGGTTCCCGTAGTACCGACCGGGCTAGTCAATCAGTGGAAGGTTCCCGCTACGTGGTTCCCGTAGTACCGACCGGGCTAGTCAATCAGTGAGCGGTTCCCGCTACGTGGTTCCCGTAGTACCGACCGGGCTAGTCAATCAGTGGAAGGTTCCCGCTACGTGGTTCCCGTAGTACCGACCGGGCTAGTCTATTAGGGGCTGGTTCCCACCTCTTGGTTCCCGTAGTACCGACCGGGCTAGTCAATCAGTGAGCGGTTTCCGCTACGTGGTTCCCGTAGTACCGACCGGGCTAGTCTATCAGGGGGCAGTTCCGGCCCCTTGGTTCCCGTAGTACCGATTGGGCTAGTCAATCAGTGAGCGGTTCCCGCTACGTGGTTCCCGTAGTACCGACCGGGCTAGTCTATTAGGGGCTGGTTCCCACCTCTTGGTTCCCGTAGTACCGACCGGGCTAGTCAATCAGTGAGCGGTTCCCGCTACGTGGTTCCCGTAGTACCGACCGGGCTAGTCTATTAGGGGCTGGTTCCCACCTCTTGGTTCCCGTAGTACCTACCGGGCTAGTCTATTAGGGGCTGGTTCCCACCTCTTGGTTCCCGTAGTACCGACCGGGCTAGTCTATTAGGGGCTGGTTCCCACCTCTTGGTTCCCGTAGTACCGACCGGGCTAGTCAATCAGTGAGCGGTTCCCGCTACGTGGTTCCCGTAGTACCTACCGGGCTAGTCTATCAGGGGGCAGTTCCGGCCCCTTGGTTCCCGTAGTACCGATTGGGCTAGTCAATCAGTGAGCGGTTCCCGCTACGTGGTTCCCGTAGTACCGACCGGGCTAGTCTATTAGGGGCTGGTTCCCACCTCTTGGTTCCCGTAGTACCGACCGGGCTAGTCAATCAGTGAGCGGTTCCCGCTACGTGGTTCCCGTAGTACCGACCGGGCTAGTCTATTAGGGGCTGGTTCCCACCTCTTGGTTCCCGTAGTACCAACCGGGCTAGTCTATTAGGGGCTGGTTCCCACCTCTTGGTTCCCGTAGTACCGACCGGGCTAGTCTATTAGGGGCTGGTTCCCACCTCTTGGTTCCCGTAGTACCGACCGGGCTAGTCAATCAGTGAGCGGTTCCCGCTACGTGGTTCCCGTAGTACCGACCGGGCTAGTCAATCAGTGGAAGGTTCCCGCTACGTGGTTCCCGTAGTACCGACCGGGCTAGTCAATCAGTGAGCGGTTCCCGCTACGTGGTTCCCGTAGTACCGACCGGGCTAGTCAATCAGTGGAAGGTTCCCGCTACGTGGTTCCCGTAGTACCGACCGGGCTAGTCTATTAGGGGCTGGTTCCCACCTCTTGGTTCCCGTAGTACCGACCGGGCTAGTCAATCAGTGAGCGGTTCCCGCTACGTGGTTCCCGTAGTACCGACCGGGCTAGTCTATCAGGGGGCAGTTCCGGCCCCTTGGTTCCCGTAGTACCGATTGGGCTAGTCAATCAGTGAGCGGTTCCCGCTACGTGGTTCCCGTAGTACCGACCGGGCTAGTCTATTAGGGGCTGGTTCCCACCTCTTGGTTCCCGTAGTACCGACCGGGCTAGTCAATCAGTGAGCGGTTCCCGCTACGTGGTTCCCGTAGTACCTACCGGGCTAGTCTATCAGGGGGCAGTTCCGGCCCCTTGGTTCCCGTAGTACCGATTGGGCTAGTCAATCAGTGAGCGGTTCCCGCTACGTGGTTCCCGTAGTACCGACCGGGCTAGTCTATTAGGGGCTGGTTCCCACCTCTTGGTTCCCGTAGTACCGATCGGGCTAGTCTATTAGGGGCTGGTTCCCACCTCTTGGTTCCCGTAGTACCGACCGGGCTAGTCAATCAGTGAGCGGTTCCCGCTACGTGGTTCCCGTAGTACCGACCGGGCTAGTCTATTAGGGGCTGGTTCCCACCTCTTGGTTCCCGTAGTACCTACCGGGCTAGTCTATTAGGGGCTGGTTCCCACCTCTTGGTTCCCGTAGTACCGACCGGGCTAGTCTATTAGGGGCTGGTTCCCACCTCTTGGTTCCCGTAGTACCGACCGGGCTAGTCAATCAGTGAGCGGTTCCCGCTACGTGGTTCCCGTAGTACCGACCGGGCTAGTCAATCAGTGGAAGGTTCCCGCTACGTGGTTCCCGTAGTACCGACCGGGCTAGTCAATCAGTGGAAGGTTCCCGCTACGTGGTTCCCGTAGTACCGACCGGGCTAGTCTATTAGGGGCTGGTTCCCACTTCTTGGTTCCCGTAGTACCGACCGGGCTAGTCAATCAGTGAGCGGTTCCCGCTACGTGGTTCCCGTAGTACCGACCGGGCTAGTCAATCAGTGGAAGGTTCCCGCTACGTGGTTCCCGTAGTACCGACCGGGCTAGTCAATCAGTGAGCGGTTCCCGCTACGTGGTTCCCGTAGTACCGACCGGGCTAGTCAATCAGTGGAAGGTTCCCGCTACGTGGTTCCCGTAGTACCGACCGGGCTAGTCTATTAGGGGCTGGTTCCCACCTCTTGGTTCCCGTAGTACCGACCGGGCTAGTCAATCAGTGAGCGGTTCCCGCTACGTGGTTCCCGTAGTACCGACCGGGCTAGTCTATCAGGGGGCAGTTCCGGCCCCTTGGTTCCCGTAGTACCGATTGGGCTAGTCAATCAGTGAGCGGTTCCCGCTACGTGGTTCCCGTAGTACCGACCGGGCTAGTCTATTAGGGGCTGGTTCCCACCTCTTGGTTCCCGTAGTACCGACCGGGCTAGTCAATCAGTGAGCGGTTCCCGCTACGTGGTTCCCGTAGTACCGACCGGGCTAGTCTATTAGGGGCTGGTTCCCACCTCTTGGTTCCCGTAGTACCAACCGGGCTAGTCTATTAGGGGCTGGTTCCCACCTCTTGGTTCCCGTAGTACCGACCGGGCTAGTCTATTAGGGGCTGGTTCCCACCTCTTGGTTCCCGTAGTACCGACCGGGCTAGTCAATCAGTGAGCGGTTCCCGCTACGTGGTTCCCGTAGTACCGACCGGGCTAGTCAATCAGTGGAAGGTTCCCGCTACGTGGTTCCCGTAGTACCGACCGGGCTAGTCAATCAGTGGAAGGTTCCCGCTACGTGGTTCCCGTAGTACCGACCGGGCTAGTCTATCAGGGGGCAGTTCCGGCCCCTTGGTTCCCGTAGTACCGATTGGGCTAGTCAATCAGTGAACGGTTCCCGCTACGTGGTTCCCGTAGTACCGACCGGGCTAGTCAATCAGTGAGCGGTTTCCGCTACGTGGTTCCCGTAGTACCGACCGGGCTAGTCAATCAGTGGAAGGTTCCCGCTACGTGGTTCCCGTAGTACCGACCGGGCTAGTCTATTAGGGGCTGGTTCCCACCTCTTGGTTCCCGTAGTACCGACCGGGCTAGTCTATTAGGGGCTGGTTCCCACCTCTTGGTTCCCGTAGTACCGACCGGGCTAGTCTATTAGGGGCTGGTTCCCACCTCTTGGTTCCCGTAGTACCGACCGGGCTAGTCAATCAGTGAGCGGTTCCCGCTACGTGGTTCCCGTAGTACCGACCGGGCTAGTCAATCAGTGGAAGGTTCCCGCTACGTGGTTCCCGTAGTACCGACCGGGCTAGTCAATCAGTGGGCGGTTCCCGCTACGTGGTTCCCGTAGGACCGACCGGGCTAGTCTATCAGGGGGTGATTCCCACCTCTTGGTTCCCGTAGTACCGATCGGGCTAGTCAGTCAGGGGGCGGTTTTTGCCCTTTGGTTCCCGTAGTACCGACCGGGCTAGTCAATCAGGGGGCGGTACCCGCCCCTTGGTTCCCGTAGTACCGACCGGGCTAGTCTATCAGGGGGCGGTTCCCGCCCCTTGGTTCCCGTAGTACCGACCGGGCTAGTCAGTCAAAGGGCGGTTCCCGCTACGTAGTTCCTGTAGTACCAAGCGGGTTGGTCGATCAGGGAGTGGTTCTTACCTCTTGGTTCCCGTAGTACCGACCGGGCTAGTCAATCAGTGGGCGGTTCCCGCTACGTGGTTCCCGTAGGACCGACCGGGCTAGTCTATCAGGGGGTGATTCCCACCTCTTGGTTCCCGTAGTACCGATCGGGCTAGTCAGTCAGGGGGCGGTTTTTGCCCTTTGGTTCCCGTAGTACCGACCGGGCTAGTCAATCAGGGGGCGGTACCCGCCCCTTGGTTCCCGTAGTACCGACCGGGCTAGTCAATCAGGGGGCGGTTCCCGCCCCTTGGTTCCCGTAGTACCGACCGGGCTAGTCAATCAGGGGGCGGTTCCGGCCCCTAGGTTCCCGTAGTACCGATTGGGCTAGTCAATCAGCGGGCGGTTCCCACCCCTTGGTTCCCGTAGTACCGACCGGGCTAGTCAGTCAGGGGGCGGTTTTTGCCCTTTGGTTCCCGTAGTACCGACCGGGCTAGTCAATCAGGGGGCGGTTCCGGCCCCTAGGTTCCCGTAGTACCGATTGGGCTAGTCAATCAGCGGGCGGTTCCCACCCCTTGGTTCCCGTAGTACCGACCGGGCTAGTCAATAAGGGAACGGTTCCCGCCCTTTGGTTCCCGTAGTACCGACCGGGCTAGTCAATTAGGGGGCGGTTCCCGCCCTTTGGTTCCCGTAATACCGATCGGGCTAGTCAGTCAGGGGGCAATTTTTGCCTCTTGGTTCCCGTAGTACCGACCGGGCTAGTCAATAAGGGGGCGGTTCCCGCCCCTTGGTTCCCGTAGTACCGACCGGGCTAGTCAATCAAGGGGCGGTTCCCGCCCCTTGGTTCCCGTATTACCGACCGGACTAGTCAATCAGGGAACGGTTTTCGCCCCTTGGTTCCCGTAGTATCCGACATCCAATAGGAAATTTTTGTTTCTAATAATAAATTCTATTATTGGATGTCGTATTGTCGTACGTCGACATCGGACGCAATGTGAATTTTCCATTAAGACTGTTATGTGATTCCCACTCTGCCGCCGCCATTTTATGATCGTACGCCCTACTGCCTATTGGTCTATAACCGACCAATCAGAAGGAGAAACAAGTTTTCGTCTTTCTACTAATATAAAACTCTAATGCTAAGCTATATGCATTTTGTGTGCGATGGCCTAAAGGTCTATCCAGACAAACTTGCGTAGGTGCATAACCATATGCATAAAGAAACGGATTGGTCTATTTATGCACATGCATATGGACCAATCAATTCTCTTATGCTTATGTTTATGGGCTTATGCAAGTTGTGTGGATATAGCTTAACCGTTGATTTAATTCGTAATCTTTAAGAAATTGACCAATCACAGTCGATTGTTCTTTTCACATTCGACTGTGATTGGTCAATTTCTTAAAGATTATGGCTTAAATCAACGGTTAAGCTATATCCACACAAACTTGCATAAGCCCATAAACATAAGCATAAGAGAATTGATTGGTCCATATGCATGTGCATAAGGAAATAGACCGATCCGTTTCTTTATGCATATGGTTATGTATTTATGCAAGTTTGTCTGGATAGACCTTTACGGCCTCTATAAATCAGCCTTAGGGTGCTATCACATGCAGGACGAAATTTCGGAAACGGGGGCTTGTACTGTGCTCCATGGGGCTAACCAATCAGAATAATTCCGAGATTCCGTTTTCCGAAATTCCGTCCTGCATGTGACAACACCCTTAGGCTGAGTTTTCACTGAGCGCGTCACGCGTCGCGTCATTCGTCGCAACCAATCAAAACATCCCATTTTATTACATTATTTGTGACCAGGGTTCAAAATGCAATACTTTTGTAATGTTTTACGGTTTCATTGAAGATTATTTTTTTAATAATCAATACGAAAGTTTTCAATTACGCATTACTTTTTAAATAATTAATGCAATTTTTTTCATTACGCATTACTTTTTAAATATTTAATGTGATTTTTTTCATTACGCATTACTTGTTAAATAATCAATGCAATTTTTTTCATTACGCATTATTTTTTAAATAATCAATGCGGTTTTTTTTTTATTACGCATTACTTGTTAAATAATCAATGCAATTTTGTTTATTACGCATTACTTGTTAAATAATCAATGCAATTCTTTTCATTACGCATTATTTTTTAAATAATCAATGCGGTTTTTTTCATTACGCATTACTTGTTAAATAATTAATAAGTCAAGAAATAATTACTTGTTAAAAAATTAACAAGTAATGCATTATTTTTTAATTTGAATTTTCATTACTCTGCTCACAATAATACGCGATATAATGTTTTTGAGTACAAACATACGTTTACGTTCTATGGAATCTGTTGCGTCGCGAACAAGCGAATAAGCGAAGTCGTGCACGACGTAGGCCACAAAAATAAAAACATAAAAAGGGTCAGCGACTCAGACACACGCACACATATTTACACGAGGCGGCAGGATTTCAGGCTTTTGCGGCGCCTGTGATCTCGGATCCGTAGCTTCCGCTATCTCCGTCTCCTTTCCACCACAACAAGTCGTCACGATTGACAAACAAATCGGTTGGTGGAGACGAGCGAATCGGCGGGCGGATCTAGGATCCACCAATCGAGGGAGTCGCGTGTTTTCGTTAACGCATTTTGGCGAGAGCCGCGACTACCGCGACGAGTTCAGTTCGCATAAAACGGTCGAAGGACACAGTCCTCTTTGAATCCTCAGTCAGTCGAGATACATAGTCGCGAAAACTTAAGAACACGATCTCTTAAAGGATTTATACGAATCGTTGTCGTGACCCGAGTCGTCTCCGAGGCGTCATCGCGATCCGAGCATAAGCTCGAGACGTTATCGCGATCCCGAGTCGACATCGAGGCGTTGTCGCGAGTGCGTGTGTCCGAGGCGGTGTCGCAAAAGCGAATGCAGCATATGCGAACATTAAATAACTACGAGCGCATTACGGTGCATCTCAAATTTATACGAACACGCAACATTGTATACCGAACATAGTGAAAAGAAAATAAAGATTCGAAACTACAAGGTGAACATTAAATTGTTGACGTTGAAGACGATCCAGAATCCATAGAGTAAATGACACCAAGATGGTGATTGGTAACCCTCCTCTATCGTGCACCTCATCCATAGAGATATAAGAATAGAGGGCGCGAGCGAGCTGAAAAAGCGATATAGAAATAGAAAGATAAATTGCAGATTAGAAAGAGCAAGCTGCGCATGGGCCCCTTCTGTCTTGGTTTCGCATGCGCGCCTAGACCAAGACAGAAAGGGCCTATATGCAGCGTTCTTTTTCTATTCCTATATCGCAACCTCTTACGTGCTAGCATATGACTCGCGCACTCTATCTTATATCTCTATGATCTTATCCGTCTAAAGTTTGCCAAATTATAAGTGACAACTCTATTTCCCGATATTCGCAATAATCGATTGACCGTTGACAAGATCATATCTGTAGATACATGACAATTAATGTTATTGCTATGTCTCTCGTCAATCAACGTGATGGCGCACATAGAAAATGAGAGGACCACAATATTATGTACACGTACAATTTACGTACTATATTCATTCTTCGCCTACTATATGTGTGTATTAAGTAGGGACGAACAGTAATATTTATTTTCAATAATCCGTACATAAAACAAATAATAAACAAAAATTTCAACAATTTTTTCCATTACGGATTACTTGTTAAATAATTAATGCGTTTTTTTTATTACGCATTACTTTTTAAATAATCAATGCGATTTCATTACGCATTACTTTTTAAACAATTAATGCGATTTTGTTTATTACGCATTACTTTTTAAATAATCAATGCAATTCTTTTCATTACGCATTATTTTTTAAATAATCAATGCGGTTTTTTTTATTACGCATTTCTTTTTAAATAATTAATAAGTAAAGAAATAATTACTTATTAAAAAATTAATAATTAATGCATTATTTTTTAATTTGAATTTTCATTACTCTGCTTGTGACGGGATGTTTAGATTGGTTAACGACAGACGACGCGACGCGTGACGCGCTCAGTGGAAACTCAGCCTACGACAGTTACGACACCCATTGTAGACCAGCCCTAAATAGAGATCGCTGGAGCAGCCATCTTCTCCGCAAACCGACGCATGCGCACCTGAAACTCCGGAGCATTTCGCGGCTCGGAAGGGCACATCAAAAATAGCGAGTCGCAACCAGTGTTGCCAGTGTTAGTACAATTGTACTAGATCTAGTACTTTTGTGTATCGTCTAGTACGCTAGTACGACGGTGACAAATCTAGTACGGTTTTTAAATTTCAGCAGGGTCGACAGCCGACAGGAGAACCGACGTTGGTACGAGTATTACGATGCGAAATTGGCACTTCAGTCTGAGTTTGCAGCACTGTTGATGTTGATCACGTGATACTCGTATCACTCGTTTCACTCGTGATTCGTGATGGTTTTCCTTGAGCGGGAATCCTGATTCCTGCGCAGTTTCTGCACATCAGTGACCACAGTGTGGGTATTTTCCGATTCATGCATGATTGTATTGATTGTACATACACCGAATGTTAAACAAGTATAAATGATGCATCATGCGTGAATCGGAAAGTACCCTATTTCTGATTCAGCATTCATAGCGTCTAGCGTCTAAGGTTACGAGTTACGAGTGTCGAGCGATGCGGCTGATCGCACGTATTAATTGATACGACGAAAGACCGACGAAATTTCGATATCAGCTTATACGCGGGATTCTCTCGTGACGGGAAAAACGTTGATCTTGCTGAGAATTTGTGTTGCGACGAAACGCCGAGAACTTGTGCAAAGTTATCGCGCAATAAACAGGTAGGTGCCGGCCGACCGTTGTACACAAATCTGTCATATCCTGTCGATAGTATTATTAATATTTCTGCTAGAAATTTCAGAGATCCGAGTGTTTCTCCAAGGGATTCGTGCGCGAAGGAACGAAGCAGAGGAAACGAGCAGTGACTCGGGAGTAAATCGTTCACCTTTGCGAGTAAATTTATTTCATTCTTATGAATAATTGCTTAATGCAATGTTCTCTGTGTATGTGTGTTATTGCGTTGTCAAAATAATTCTTAAGTTCATTAAAAATAGTATTTAATTCTTAATTTTTTAAATATTGAACTCTTTATTATATCGAGTCTAATAAATATGCAAAATAATTAAATAATTGAATTTTGCATGTAACAAGCATTCGTGCGTGTTAATAGGCAATTAGTTTGGCAAAATGTTTATGCAATTATATATAACAATGCATAATATCATTGAAACGCGATACTTTACAGTCTTCTTAATAATTTAAAGAAAACACTATGCCAAAGTTTACATTTATTTGATGTATTGATATTTCTGTTTGAAATTATATATACGCATCCTTATTACAGGGTATTGATAGAAAAATTTCGAAATTGCACCGCGAATATGAAAAACGGCAATAGAATGCTTTCGTTGCATTAGTTTGTGCGATAACGATTTATATATGCACGAAGGGCCTGCTACGTGATTTTCAGATTTCTCGCTCAAATAACATTGAATCTCTCTCTCTTACGTGCCTAGACCCAGACGTCTCGACACGCGTTTTACGCACGCACCTGCGCGGAATAAAGGTGAGCCCCATCTCGTCACGTCAACGACGTAAGATGCGCTTATTGCAAACGCCCGAATCTCATGAAATAAATTCACATCCGCGTGTGATCTCTCACCCCGCGCGCTCCTATCGCATTCTCGAATTTATTTTATTCGCGAACGAAATACCCTCGGTGAATTACTTTTCCGACAATAATTTAACCACGTTAACATTATCGGGTGCGCATTTATCGTCGAGAGCTGTAATCAAATAATCCGGAATTAACGTGAAATCGGCAACAATGGGATATACGTTTCATTGAATTTGCGAGAAATAAGCGCGTTATCTTCCGTTGAACATTTGTAAATGTTACAAAATATGATGATAAATATTTAAATAGTTTTTGAACGATTTCAGCTTACATTTATCCTCGTTCCCGCACGAAATTCGAAATGTATCCCACAAATCCCACTACTTATAAGCGATTGAAGGCTACGTCGCCTACGTCCAGTTCGTCCTCAGGTTTAGATTCTCCCAACTCTGACGACGACAAAGAAAATGGACACAAGGGTCCATCGCACCAAAGATCTTCGAGGTACCGTATTAATGGTGTTGAAAAAATACCGCGCATTGCGCATTCTACTTTGAGTTATTTTTTTACAGACGAAACAAGATCTATAAACAAAATTTTAGAGAGGAATGGCAAAAGACATTTGGAAAATGGCTGGTTTCATCAAAGAACAAAAAACCACGATGCACTGCGTGCAATAAAGATTTGGAGGGTGGATTTTCGCACATCAAGCGTCATTCGATCACGAATTTGCACATAAGAAAACTGAAAGATATCGAGCAAACACCCAAATTGGAAGATGTACTACAGAAGACAGCACCGAACAATAATCTTTATAAGCAATCAAAAGAATCTGAATTAAAAATGGTTATGTTCTTACACGAGCACAACTTGCCATTTTTATTGATGGAACATCTCCCGTCCTTTGTGCGCAACGTGTGTCCTGACTCAAAGATTGCAAAAAACGTGAACTGTTCCAGGACAAAAGCGACGGCGATTACGAAAGATTGTCTAGCATCAGAAGCCAAAGAAGAAATATCTCGTCGCGTGAAAAATAACGTTTACTCTTTAATAATTGATGAAACGACTGACATTGGCACGAAGAAATCACTCGCAATAATAATTCGATTTTTCGATGAGAAAAGAATGAGTGTGGTCGATAAATTTCTTGGGCTCGCGGAATTGGAAACCGCTAACGCCGAAAACATACACAAAACAGTCCTCAAATGTTTGGAGGACGCCGGAATCCCTTTTGCCAATATGATCGGCTTCGCCGCTGATAATGCCTCGGTCATGATGGGCAACATAAAAGGCGTACAAGCGCGATTTCGAGAAATGATGCCGCATATATTTGTCCTCGGATGTGTATGCCATTCGTTTCATCTTTGTGCGTCAGCGGCTGCAAATAAATTGCCAAAATCTATTGAAGATTTTGCGAGGAGCATATACAACCATTTTTCGAACAGCAGTAAAAGAATCCAGGAGTTAGCCGAATGTCAAACCTTCGTCGATCTAAAGCCTCATAAAATGCTCAGACCGAGTCAGACAAGATGGCTATCTCTTCAGGTAAGCTTGTTTCATTAAATCCACCAGCCTATAGCCTATTCCATAAAATCTCACTCGCATATTTCCACGCCATTGGGATCCCATCTATTCCCGTAGCCTTTTTTAGCTTCAATTTCTTCAACGCCAATTTGATCTCCATTTCTGTAATTTCGTCCTCTTCTTCCCCCTTTTCTTCTTGATGTCTTGTGCTCTTTCTGCTCTCATCCTCCTTGTCCACTTCCGTCCCTCCTAGTAACTCCATGAAGTGCCCTCTCCATTCATTCTTGTCTATTTTATTTTCTATCCATACCTTTTTGTTTTTTTTCTTATTTATATTTTTCCAAACTTCTGCTTCCTTCCTTAATTTCCTTAACTCCTTTTCCTCCTTCCGTCTCTTCTCCTCTTGTTTCTTTAACTGCAGATCCCTCAGCTTTCCTTTCTCTACTATGTACCTTTCCCTGCCTATTTTGCCGTTTCTCCACCTCCTGTACATCCTATGCACCTCTCTCTTCTTTCTAGTACAGATTTTATCCCATCAATCCTTATGTCCTAGTTCCTCCCAACTTCCTCTCTCTCCTCACTTTCCATTCTATTTTCTCTGCCTATCTCCTTTTCCAACTTTGTCCATACTTTCCAGACTCCCTCTACTCTGACCCTTCCAAAACCTACCTTTATCTCTTTACCTTTATTTCTTTGCTCTTTGGCCTATCTTTTCAATTTTTCCTGTATTTTCCTTTCCTCCCAGCTTAAATAATTTTCTATAAAGACCTTACCTCCTTTTAACTTACTCTTATTTCTTATTATTTCCTTCTTCTTTTCTTCACTCAATTTCTACTACTAACATCGTCCCACTGTTCCTATTGCTTACCACCTTGCATTCTACTTCTAACTTTCTTTTATAAAATCCTATATCTATTGTCTACCTTCTCTTATGTCCCCTTCCACTTCCTTCGGTAATGCTATACCTTTCATCACTATATTGCACCTTCTCCTCTCTATCTTTATCCGCCACCCACTTCTTAATCTTACCTACTTCCCAATTACTTCACCTATCTTTGCTGCACTCCGAGAAGGATTCTGCGTAAGTACTCCCTCTTCTACTATAATTATCTCCGCTTTCCTTATCACTAATTACGCTCGTTTCTCCCCCCTCGCTTCTCTCTTCGTACATGCATACCTTCTTTTCCATATTTTCTAACTTTTCCATTACACATTTCTCCAAATCCTCTTTTTAATCTTTCTCTTTAATCTCCCTTATACTTTCTTCCCACACCCTCTCTTTTATTCTTATATCCTCTATATATTCTCTATACATCCTTCTATCTTATTTAAGCACCTTTAGTTCTTTGCTGAGCTGTTCACATAAATCCTTCCCTATTTTCTGCCATTTATCCCCTTTTCCTTTACCCTCATCTAACCTAAACGTTACTTTCTTACCATTATCCTTTTCCTCCGTAATCAATTTTCTCTGCTTACTATCCTGCCTTGTCTTAACTTAACTGCCTATCCCGCGGTTCCTGCGCTTCCCCGCTTCACTGCCCGCCAATATGGCATAATATATGACATACATAAATATATATTACAGGCCGCAGTCGACCGGATTCTTCAGCACTGGGAAGCTTTAACGCTGTATTTCACGAACGCAGTTTTTGGGGACAATCCGGAAAATCTGCATTCAACGGAAACAATACTGAACTGCTTAAAAAACCCCGTTTATAAACTCTATTTTAGTTTCTTATCGTACACGCTGGAGTGTGTAAACAAACTAAATTTGGAGTTCCAGAGTGAAAAGCCGAAGATTCAGTCATTAAATACGTCCGTGTCCGTGCTGTTCAAATCGATTCTCCAAAATTTCATACATCGATCGCACATCGATAAGACACCACTCGAGCAGATCTCAGTTAAGAACCCACGGAACTTCTTACCACTAGAAAAAATGTATTTTGGAGCCAAAGCAGAACTCTTAATGTGTAAAAGCAACATAGAAGCTGGTGATCTTCACAACTTCAAGACTCGAGCATTGGAATTTTATATAGAGCTGTGCTCACAGATTCAGAATCGATTTTGTTTCAACGATCCAATGCTCAAGTACGTCGAAATCTTCTTGCCTGAGACTGCGTTGAATGGAACTATTCCAAGTATCGTTGCCGTACAGCAAAAAATTTCCCGAAGCTTTTCGAGGAGAACGACTACGATCAGCTCGATTCCGAATGGCGACTCATACCGAACGTACATGATTATCAAGCAATACGCAAATTTGGATTTTGTCAGTTTTTGGATGAAGATCGGCTCATTAAAAAATAGTTTAGATGAGATAATGTTTCCCAATCTTGCTAAACTAACCAGAGCAATTTTATCTCTGCCTCACTCATCAGCCGCTGCAGAAAGAACATTTTCGCAATTAACTTTAATGAAGACAAAAATCAGAAATCGACTTGATGTCGATACCTGTGAGGCAATTCTTCACGCTAAGGGATTATTCGACGAGTTGACGTGCGGCAACTGGCAACCATCGTCGACATTGCAAGCTAAGAAGCCAAGATTTAGATCTGCGTAATGTATAGTTTATTATAACGAATATTTTATAGAGTTTATTATAACGTTAATTTACATAGCGCTTATTCTTTCTA
>JASTWK010001965.1:0-21339 GCA_030770225.1 Temnothorax unifasciatus
ATTCATTATCATTTCAAATGTTTTGTCCGTTCTTTCGCATCGTGTATTATGCAAAGATTTTATATTCTCTTGCATAAGACATATGGAAAAGATATAAAATTTTTTGGCTCATGCGCATCTCACGAGGAAAGTTGTCTATCTCTCTATGGAATTCATGGCATATAAATATCACACACGTGTCTGGAGTCATTATATCAAGCTTGAAATGCGACTATGGCGGTTTTTCACTTGTAACTGTCATCAAGTTTTTGTCCCCTTTTCTGGAAAACTTGACGAGTTGAAATACAATATTTATCTTCAACATTAAGGCGATTGGCTCTAATGTTAGCGCACAAATTAGAGCTCTAATGTCTCTCTTTCTCTCTCTCTCTCTCTCTCTCTCTCTCTTTTTGCCGTTATAATTATTATGCGTTGAGTTATATTGAAGTGACCGCATTTATCGCTATTACCGTTCCGAAAAGGACTCAAATAGAGTCGAATGGCGTACGCGTTTTATACGCTTGCGTCACACTTCGCCACTCGTCCGATATACGCCAACTCTCCGCAGTTTCTCTAACGCACAGTTATTTCTATAACGATCATCGCCGCCGAGCATCGCCGGCGCGCCGCGATTCTCCAAAAAGATAATTTTATCTCACGGAGGGTTAAAGATGAGTCACGCTCTCTGTTTTCAGTGCGCCAATAAGCCGCGCGTTCGCATCTACCTCGTGAAGGCTGATCGTGGACAGAGCTTTTTCTTCCTCCCGGGGGGAGAGGCGGTGGTGGTGCAGCAACGCTATCAGCAACGGCGGCGATTGGCGTCGGGGTGCAGCCGTTATCATCCGGCTATCATAGCACAGTGCCACCCCAGAGCGGAAGGGGTGGTTCGCCACTTCGTGTCGCGGCGATGGTAGCAGCTGCCTCCGCTACGGCCACCGCCACTGCCAGCGTGGTGGCCATGCAGGACCGCCAGGACATCCCCTCGCAATTCAATCAGGTAAATGTTTGGCTAGCTCTCACGTTATCAATGCCGCGCCGCGACATAGAGGGAATTCTGATTCGTACGTTACATAGACCGTTATCAGAGTGTGCTATCCGGAATAGTTGAGCAAGGCGAATTGGTAAATTGGTAAAATGATACGGTCCTTGATGTGGATGTTTTTCCATCGTCGTCTTTCTCTTCGCGTCGTAAAAACACCTAAAGGTAAATAACGAAGATATATGAAGAGAAAAAATTCACACGTTAAGACGATGATTAAATTTTTTATTTTAAATGATGTTCTTGTCATAATTGTTAATTTACGGCATTTTTTATGTAATGCGAAAACTATAGTTTACTTACGAATTATAAGTATTCCAAAGTATTTCAATCGATCGTTAATTAGCGTTAGTTTGCAATTTATTCAATTTTATTATTTTATTACTCTTATAATTCCATAACAAAACGTATCTCAAAATTCACGTATCACACAATACTCGGTGTCTCATAAATTATTTTTACTTCTTTAGAATTTTATGAATTTCTAAATGAATGCTCACGTGTTATTATTAGATGCAGAGCCAACATGGAATACCCCACCAAACGTACACGCGGGGGTACGGCCAAAGAGGACCAATGGCAGGAATGGGGCCAGTCGGGATGAACAATTTTAACAGCATGGGCACGATGAGCCCGATGCACACTATGAATTCCATGAATTCGATGAACAGTATGAATGGCATGAACTCGATGAATCCCATGACAATGGGAGGAATGAACGGTATGACCGGTATGAACGGTATGAGCGGTATGAATGCTATGAATGGAATGACACCCATGAACTCCATGAGCAACATGGGTAACGTAGCCATGAACAACATGATGGGACCCAACAACATGCAAATGAACAAGATGCAGGTATTTATCTAAAATCCAACGTGGCGATTTAAATGTACTTAGCTGCGTCTCTCAGGTCCGCCGTGATTCGCTAAAAGACAATTCATGAGCGAGATTTATCAGTCCTGTATAAATATTTTATATCGATCTTCTTGCATTATTTCTAGCTTTGTTACAGTAGCGTATATCTCGGCTGACGAAAGGCGCGTCTCTGTTCTTCTCGGTAGTAGCGTGTATCTCTGTCTCTGTGTTTCTAGGCTCAGCCGCATCAAGGCTATCCACGGAGATTAGCGCCTTATCCGACCCCAGCCATGCATATGGCGCAAAAGCGGCAGCAGGTTCCGTACGCTGCTCAGAATCCAGCGGCTATGCAGCAGGGTTTCAACGGCATGACGGCGGCCCCGAATTATCCGAATACCTATCCCACCGGAGCGAGGCCGAATTTCCAGCAACAGTATCAGTCTATGCAGAGCATGAATCCCACAGCGGCCGGTTTCGGGCCCAACGCGATGATACGAGGGACGAATATGAGGCAAACGGCGCCGGCTTACAATACCCCGTCTCAGACGGCCCGCCGCAAACCAATACGGCTACGGTAGTAACGGCGTTCCCGGTGTCTGCATGGTCCCACCTACCTCGGTTGGCAACCAGTTCGTCGGTCATCAGCCGAACCCGGGATATGGTGGCGGCAACGCGTCATACGGCGCGTCTGCCGTGGCCGCCCAGTCACTGGCGACCAGTCAATACCAGCAAGAAGTGGTATCGATGAGATCGACGAACGGGGGCAACGTGAATTATCAGCACAGTCCCATCCCCGGTAATCCGACGCCTCCGTTGACACCCGCCACCAGCATGCCGCCTTACATCAGTCCGAATCCGGACATTAAGCCTAATTTCAATGAGATGAAATCGCCTGTCAACATTCAGAGTAAGTGCGATTTTAGGATTTCACGCTCTCATGCTTCAACATAAATTATAATGGTGTCTTGAGTTCAAAAAATTATGTCAACGAAAGACATGTAATCAGATGCACAATGTCCATTTTTCTAGTTCCAAACCACGGAGTGCGTTTATTAGATGTAAAGTTGGAAAAAAATTTGATACGCACGACATTTTAGATTACAGACATTTTTCTAACATTTATTTGTGCCTCTAAAACAATATTGAGCAATATTGAGCAATCCTACGTTTGTTTCAGATGATGAATTGAGACTAACATTCCCCGTAAGAGACGGTATAATTCTTCCACCCTTCCGCCTAGAGCACAATTTGGCTGTTAGCAATCATGTATTCCAACTGAAGCCCACGGTGCATCAGACGCTAGTTTGGCGATCAGATCTGGAGCTACAGCTAAAATGTTTCCACCACGAAGATAGACAGATGAACACGAATTGGCCGGCGAGTGTGCAAGTCTCCGTTAACGCGACCCCCCTTGTGATCGACCGCGGGGACAACAAAGCTTCTCACAAGCCTCTCTACTTGAAGGACGTCTGTCAAGCAGGAAGGAACACAATACAGATTACCGTATCCGCATGCTGTTGTGTAAGTTTGAGGATATCAATAATTAAACGATAGTGTTTACGTAATTCGGAGATAAAACGATATTCGTTGCAATGCTAATCTTTGGCACGCTCAGGAACAAGTTTTTGCTTCGTGCAGATAGATTTTACATTTTTTATTGAATATATCTGCGCAAGATGTGCATCTATTTATTAATTATAAACTAAAAATAATTTTTATTTTTTATTTTTTTATTATTTATTTTATTATTATTTTTTTTATTATTACATGCATTCTTTAGTATATGTGTGTAATACAATTACAGTCACATCTATTTGTACTGCAACTGGTTCACCGACCCAGTGTGCGAAGTGTACTTCAGGGATTATTACGTAAAAGGCTGTTGACGGCAGACCACTGTATAACGAAAATTAAAAGAAATTTCAATAATACGATGTCGAACAACGGTATACAATCAGAGAAAGATGTAGTGGAACAAACAGCACTAAAGGTAAAATTCACAAAAGAATTTTGAAGCTCTCTTTTAATCCTATAGCTCTGTAGCACGAAATGTCAATAATGTTTTAAGCCATGTACATCTTATTGCGTGCAGGTACTCTTAAAATGTCCTATTACCCATAAACGCATTACACTGCCAGCTAGAGGACATGAATGCAAGCACATACAGTGTTTCGATTTGGAATCGTACTTGCAAATGAACTGCGAACGGGGTAACTGGAGGTGTCCAGTATGCTCGTAAGTATAACTAAATTGTCAATTGTCAATTGTCATTTTTATGCATTTATTGGAATTGAGGGGAAAAAATATAAAACAAATTTTCGCGTATTTTACAGGAAATCCGCGCAGTTGGAAGGCCTAGAGGTTGATCAGTATATGTGGGGTATTTTGAATACATTAAATACCACAGAAGTTGACGAAGTGACGATAGACTCGCTCGCTAACTGGAAGCCCGCGAAAATTTAACTAATATTAAATCCGAAGAAGAAAATGATTGTAAAAGAACAACCAAGGCCATGTCGCCAGGCAGTATGAATATGCCAACAATGAACAATTGGGATATGAATCAGGCTATGAGTCCTTACATACCGCCCGATATGAACAGTATCGTGAGCGGCTCGATGATGAACAACACATCTTCCACGTATCCGAATAACAGTATAAACCATCGGAATACGTCCGGTGGAACGTACGAGATAAACTCTGGAACGAATACTATCGGCAATAATGATTACGTCAGTGGAACAGGTCCGCTCTCGCACTTAAACGAATCCGTTAATTCTTTAGATCCTCTCAACGCTATGGAGAAATCACTCAATGACCAGGTACGTTTTGCTGTAATGTCGATTGTGCTCGGACAATAGTAATATAGAAATACATAAAAAATAATGACCAAATGTTAAATGTCAAATGACAAATATTACAGATAACAAATGTTTTAAATATATGATGTATACATTACAGTTGTATACATTACAGTTGTATACATTACAGATGCCGCATACCCCTCATACGCCGCACACTCCGCAATCTACCCCTCACACGCCAGCTGGTGGTGCCAGCGGGCCGCCGAGCGTTCCGCCCGCGTCGCAAGAATCCACGGGAAACCACAACACCTCCGGCAACACGAGTACTACCATAAATAATGACACCGCTACGGACATACCGTCGGACTTAAATTTCGATCCCGCTGCAGTTATAGACGGGGAAGGTACCGGCCAAGAGGCGTTAAATGTAAGTAAATCACGTCGTGTCAAATTATCGCGTCGTATCTTTTGTAGCAAAACGGAATTTTTTTTTTTTTAAGGTAAAGCGTTTTACAAGTTTGTTCAACAATGTGTTATCTACTATTACAGCTCTTGCCAGACAATGTGGACGCAATGGAACTTCTCTCATATCTCGATCCTCCGGACCTAAACACTCCACCTAGTAGCGGCGCTAGCAGTGGTAATCCTTCCTCTAACGACGACATATTGGCACTCTTTGAATAAGAAAAAAATGAGATAAAAGGCGAGTGATTATTTCGTAAAAATGTAATCAAATTGTGACCCCCTCACAACAAAGTGATGAACGAGTGAACGTGTCTCGCTGCAAACGTTCTTCTGACTACAGTATACTTTCGTGCAAGTTTCTTAGAATCCTGTGGAATGAACGAACTTGAATGAGATATTCAATTTTTGTCTCTGATAGGAGAATAAGTTTGGAAGTCTACTGTATGTGAGCGCTTGCGGTAAAAAAAAATTAAATTTTACTGGGGTCACTGTAGGTGCTCTCACCTAATCAATGGTACAAATAATCTTAGTTATAATTATAATATTCCTATTAAAATTAGAGTTAAAAGGCTACGGTTAAAGAAATGATTTTTAACGATAATACAGCAAACACCATACTATTTGTAAAGACGTTATTGCATGGACGACATTATCGATAGTGTATATAATATTATTGAAAGGTATGTTTTTGAAAAGATAGAGAAGAGGCGCGTTAAACATGCCAGGCAAATATTCCAGAAACGATTTTAAAACAGCATACCTGAATATTAGATATAAATGATATTAATGATATAAATGATTATTATATAGATATTCAGCTGTCATGAATCGTGATGATGGTCAATAGAAAATATCTATTTAAAAATCATTGTTAATTTGTTTTAAGTTTGCCTTATAAGATCGCATTTCTATATATTTATTTTTGTGTCTATCAAAATAAATTATACTAATCGATGAACTTTGATTTGTTTGAATCATTTTCGAATATTTGCTCGAAAGGAATATGCTGTGCTAATCTGTATATATCGTTTCGGAATATTTCGAAGTTGTTCGTGCAATAAGGTCTTTATACCCGAAAACCGGTCTATTCGCATTCAAGGCTATGATAGACCTATGTCGTGACAGAAAGATACTTGTACAGACCTACTTTTGTAAATAAATTTTAAATCGAGATAAAAGTAAGATATTCATCGGTTGGAAATTTTCCGCCTATTGATGAATATTGTGCATATAGTGTTCCTTTCCTTTAGATTGTAGCAACAGATGGAAATGAATAAACTAGGGGATATCGGGCTTCACACTGGAAATTCAATAAGAACATGTGATGTATCTCCCGAGATAGAAATTACAGATATAAAATTAAAAAGAAACATAAAGAAAATGATATTGATACTTAAATAATGTCTCTTTAAAAGTCTAATAATTTTATTATTTTCAAGAGATTTTAGCTCCATGCAAGGATATCTCTCTGTACGCAGATATGTAAATAAGTGACAGAGAAGAAAAATGCATGTGTGGATTTAACATTTCGGAAACTTTAATACTTAAAACGAGTTGTTTACAAAATTTCCTTTATAACATACTAACATAATTTCCAGTTACATTTTTGGAATTACAATCTATTTTAGACGAAATGTGTATATATATATATTTAATGTTATAATATATATATATATAATATATTTAATATTATTTATATATATATAAATTTCATATATATAATCTTAAAAAGAAAGGAAATGGCAAATTTTCTATGCCTTCTAGTGATATTTGCAACCTCTGAAGATACATCAGAATATTTGCACATATAGAATTTATTTTCACATTTTGATACATGTCAATATATGTGTATTTTGAGTTAACTTGCTATAAATAACTAAATTTCTGTATAATACATATCTTTGAACTATTATTATTTTAGATTGACTTCTGTGCATTACGATTGAACTTGTTTTATCATCGAATTGCGGTGTACACTGCTTTCATCATTGCCGTTAATTAGACTTTTATTACACGATGATCCATAAAGTAGTTTTCCGGATCAGTTGAATAATGAATAATGAAAAAATATAAATTATGCATGAAGTTAATAGCAATATTTACACAAGGCCTTAAGGAAATCGTGCACCGTATGATCTGTATTATATAATCAAATTTTATATAAGGAGGAAGAATCAAAATTTTTCGTGGGAGAAATATATATATATTGCAGAATAATTACGCACAGGCTTATTATGTATAGAAATAATTATATACTTGAACTTATTATTTACACAATGAATTGCATTCGCAACAATTCAGTATGCGAAAATAAATTCTGTATATCTTCCTGCACAATCCAGCGGTAAACTGATTTATCATTTCATAAGAGTGTAAATCAGGTATCCGTACGTAAAAAAAGAGATACTGCCAGAGTGATACCGCCCAAGACCCCCCCTCCCTGCTTGTGTAGTGGTTATAATAATACATTTGTATCTTTTGTGATTAAAAGAGAAGATATACTTAAAGCGACTCGTGTAGATTATACAGATTTTATATAAAAGATGTGTGTGGGTGTATATGTACCCGTGCACACACATACACACACACCAGTGTGCAACGCTAGCACATAGCGAACGATTAGACACAGTCAAGTTTCTATGCATATAACTATAATTATTGAGATTTAGATTTTAATATTACTTGTATTAAGCGCGACTATTGTATATTATTTGTATATATGGTAAATAGAATAATAATATAAGAAAAGTGGCAGATACTTATTGGCCAGTTATAATAGTAAAATGATTATCCTAATTATTTCTCAGAACCAAAACGTACACGAGATGTATGAGGATACTTTAAACTAGAGAATGTAACATGTAAATGGCTGATGAAACGACGATAACAAGTACAGTCGAATATTGTACTGTTATTTCTCTAATAGAATTATTACTTACTTATTAAACAAAAAAACATAATTACCTAAAGAAGTTTATTCAAACTGTAAGCTTTACTTAGGATTGCCAACAAGTAGTATGCGCAACCCTGTTGCGATTGTACATAGGCAATGTTTACCTATACCTAGCTAATAATACCCCTAAAATATTATACACGATACACCGTCTTAGTTTATGAGAGTCTTAGAGACTTATAGATATTTCGTGAGAAATCATCGAAAACATAAGAAACGGCATTTCATTTTTATTCTAAAAGGTGATAATAAGTTGATTATAATGACAACATTTTTTAATTATATTCTTACAGTAATTTGCGATGTAATTTGAACAACATGTAGATGGTTAAAAAAATAACGCAATTATTAAGAGACGATTTTCACGTCTTTTTTTTCCTTTTTTTTGCAGATCGACGGCTGAGGCAAATTGCCGTATGCCAATTTGCACGAATTTTTATCGCAATAATAGGAGATAATTTATTATTATCTAACGAGACTTCTACAAATCTCTGTGGCTCTAAGATTACAATACCTATTTATCTATCGTTAGGAGGCCTATAATTTGATTTTACAACGCTCTACGAAAAAGAAAAACAGATAATCCGCGACTACGGATTACGCGTGTCGTCTTGTCCGAGGCCTGGAAAAATAATGAAACAAGATATTATATAATTGTCACGTAACCGTATCGTACTCATGGTGTATCGGCTGCGCGGATCGCGGGCTCTGTTAATTGCATAACGTTACGGAATATCGATATGTCCACGTGATTACGCATTGCATACTTATGATGGTTTATTGGAAGTTTATTCCCACGTACGCAGAATTTTTTACCAAATCCATATCAGAGGATCCACGTTTCCAACGATATTTCTCGACAAACCTGAGGTGTTCGCTCAGCAAGTACATCATGAGTATTGACGTCGGTCCATGTCGCATGGTCTGTCCGTTTCAGATGCGCTTCTCGTACTACAAGCGAAATATGAAACGCTTACATTCGAGCCAAGAGGAGGGAAAAAACTAAATGCAGAAGCTGCAACTTGACGAACAGTCCTGCAGTTCACAAAACGCGGAAGAATGCGCATTATAAATTGAAAATAAATTGAAAAAAAAAGAAACACACTGATATCATTGATCACATTCGCATAAAAGATTTTAATAAAGACCAGTTTTTAAACATGTACGACAGACACAACATTGTTTCTCGATAACGGTTAGAATCATTCAATAAAAAAGTCATAAAACATAAACGGAATCGTGAATCATTTATTCCCGACGATAATCACCGATGAATTAGTAAGAAACGAGAGATTAGCGCGGGAAGCTGGCAACGTCATGAGAAAATATTTGAAAATATGAAAATAAATGAATACTTGTACTGACTGTATTTTAATTATAAGACCCGCTATTATATCTAATAATAAATGTTTGTTTTATTTTGTATTGTCGATATCGCGAGAATTACCGCGTTCATGCATCTGAGAGAGAAATATTTGGAAAACATTTTTTTAAAAGACATATTAGATAATATCAAAGAGCAATTGTATAAATCAAAGATGGCACAAGCATATGTAAAAAACGTGACATCTTTCGTTCTTTTCTTCAATTTAGCCACCTTTTAAAAAATAGCGATAAAAAATGATAATTGCTACACTCAATTTTTATTTATTTTTGAAAATTATTGTAAGTAAAAATTCAGTAGAACATAATGTTCTGGAAACATATGGCTCTGAAGATTCCTATTGGAAGGGAAGGGGTTTGTTGGTCACGAACAATTAACGAGCACAAGTTAGTATTATATAACATCGTTTTATTAGATTTAAATTGAAATCGGTTATAAATTATGGTGATGAATTCGAATACTAGGACTAGGACAGATGGTTTTTCGCTGCTTTGCTCAGTATACTCAATTTTATATTGCATATTATGGTTGTCGAAGAATGAACGCCGTTGCTGAAATTTCTCTCCCGCTTTCTGCCTTCTTTCACACACGCTCTCTCTTTCTCTCTCTTTTTTTTCTTTCTCTCAACACAGACGCGCGCGCACACACACACACATACGCACACGCATTTCTCTCTCCGTCCTTCTCTCTCGCTCTCGATTCGATAGAAACAATATTAATCGTTTGTGTTAAGCATTTTACGCGCATTAATATAGAACTAACTTTTCCACCGGTCGGCGATCCCTTCTCTATTCTTTCTATTCCGCATAATCGACGAACTATACGATGTACTCGGAGTCGTCGTGAACGCGCGCCAAGCACGTTCGGCAGTGCTGCGCACTGGAAATCGGCGCTTCACGCTGGCCGATCGTTCCAGGATCCCGGTGTTCTTTTCAACGCATTCTGGATTGGCCTCGTGCAATGGAACTTCGATCTGTCTATACCCTCGGGTACATCCTCGAGTTCATCTCATCGTTTCCGTAAGTCCAGAAACAATTCTCCATACCTCCCATCCCTTCGCGCCTAACGTTTGATTTGAACGGTCGCTTTAGGATAACGATCGATCGTACTCGCTTTATATATATGTATATACGCCGCGAGTCTCGTTTCATGAAACGTTACTCGTGCTCACGAAACGCAAACGAGAGCGTCGAAATGAAAACGGTGCTGACGCCACGGATTCCGAGATAAATGACATCCTTTGCTTTACCGTGCGCCCCGTTTCCATTTCGAAGTAACACACGGGACCTCTTCCACCAAGCTTGGTCGTCACGGTTGTCCAATTGTTGAGGTTTGTGGCAGAAAATTCACGCATGTACGCGTAAGTGCAACGAATTCTAAGCGTATAATTATGCGTGAGCTCAAAACATGGACAATACGAGAGGCCAATTTATTACTACATTATTATATCATTCTAAATCGTGTAAATGATAATTAAGTTTCTTTTAGATATATTAACCTTTAGAGGACGGGAAAATTTTGGTTCAAATCAACTTTTCATTTGACCCAAAATTTATATATAATTTCAACGGATTACTCATTCTAAGTTCCCAACCTGACAGGTGGTCGATGTTTCGACCACCCCGGGCCTCTAAAGGTTAATGAATATATAAATTATAATATATATTATATGAAACAATTTATATTAATATATATAATCACGCATAATATATCTGATACACGCGTGGGCGAGCACATCACACGTGCATACATAGATATTCGAAATTGAATCAACGGCAACGCCTAAAGAATTATTTCGATGGCGGAAGAGTCCCATATTCTCTCTCTCTCTCACACAGTCGCGAATCCTACCAGCCGTTTTATGAAACCAATAAACGGTTCGACGATTTTGGGACGGCCTCTCCTCGCGCGGCTTGTGCGAAAGTCTCTCGCGATCAAAGGCCGGCCCTGTCGCCATCGGGGCGGTCGATGGAGATCCGGTTAATAACTCTATCGATATAATGGCAGTGCGTACGCAACGCTAACCCTTTAATCTGCCGTTAACCGCGCAGACAGTCTGTTAACCCTTCGCGTCGAGAGAACGAGTGCCCGCGAGTCAGCGCGTTTAATCTTCGCCGTGTTGTTTCGCGTTTCAACACAATGCACGTACACAGGTGCGCTCTTGTCGTAAAAATTTCAAAACGCGACGGTTTCGTTTCATATCCCAGGTAGCATTAATGTCTAAAAGACATCACAAGACATCATAAAGATGTCTTTAAGATGCCAGAAATCTTAAAAATGTCTTTAGGATGTGTTTTAGACATTAATTGCTACTTGGGATATGATGAATAAATTGCTCCAACGTGTACAAAAGTCGATGGCCAAAGGGGATAAATCATGTCGCATCGGTCGTGCGCCTGGCTGGCTCATCCAAAACGTTGCGGTGACTCAAAACGTTCAATATTTTTATCGTGAGTTCAACGTGATACAAATGAAGACGCCAATATTGGATCGTACTTAATATTTCAGCCGAGCCGAAATTTTTTTCCCTTTCTCCGCCGTAGATTCCAAAACGGAGAGAACGCCGATCGATTATTATCCAAGCGAACTTCTCGCGCACGCTGTCTTCTCGCGCTTTCGGGGCGCGGCGCGTTCGGGCTATAAGGGTTCGTCGCAACACTAATTAACTAGCGTTAAAATTCCGCAATTAAACTATGGCAGTGTTTCTCTTAAACCGTGCGTTCCACCGCTCGACTCGCCGCGTGTCCGCCGGCACCTCCTCCGCGGCCGCTTTTGTCGCCAAAAGGTTCTAGAAAAAGTATTTCCTAAGTTCGAGTTAACTCTTCGCTATAGATAAAAATGCGGTCGTAACCGTCCTTACATTACGTGCCATTACTCCACCTCGCATTTTACTACGCTATATGTAATTAGATTAATTAATCTTATCGTGTCCCGCGTGTTTGTGTCGCGCGCGTGAATATATCGTGACACGTTCGTCTCGCGCGCGTCCTCCTCGTGCACGCGCCTCCATCATCTCTGCCGCGCGCGCGCGCGCACGAGTCTATTAGAAAAGTCGGTAGCCGAGATTCGGCAATAAAAAAGCTATCGTTCTGGAAAAGCTTAAGAAACACACTTGTACTGCGCACCGTGTGTCGCATCGTACGTCGCCCTCTCGCATTTTCTATACTGACAAAAATCGCAAGTGTTAGCCTGCTTGTGACGAAGTGGTATGACGATGGTGGTTCCTCGATGTGAATCGAGTTCGGTACAAAAAAGAGCGGATGCTGAGTAATATACAGTATGATCGAGTTCGAATTCGCGCGCACGCACACTCTGAAACCAACGCACTCTTTAACACGAAATTTACGATGTCGCTGAAGTTGCTACTGCGAGTTGAGCTGACGTTTAGCTGTCTCCTTCGCGGGTGCCTTTCCTCCAAAATCCGAGTATAATTTACTTACAAAGCGTCGAAAGAAAGTACACATTCCTATAGCATTTTATGTTTTCAACAATATTTATTTATATATATAGTAATATTAATAATATATTACCATATGCAAAAACAACATAATATCAAATATCAATTACAGCATAAAGAATTATATAATTATGACACAGCTGTTGTGTGTATAACACATTATAGTAATATATTGTTAATATTACGAGGCGCTCGCAAAAAAAAAGAGTCATTAAATTGCACAAGATTATTTCTTCTTCAAGTAATTTACGGTCGTTTTCTGAGAAACTTGCCGGTCGTAGAAATTTATCAGTCATCCTTTTTGTTTAATCCACGACTTTCTTTATAGCTATCAGCCCGGATAAGACATAAGCAATTTATTTGTGCATTTTACAATGGCTAAAGGAGGATTGCAATCGACTTTTTCGGTAAAAAAAATGTTTGCCAGGGAAAATTCGAATAAAAAAATCATCTTAAGAATGATTGTTACTAGATGGCATTCTACAAATCTTTCTTTCTTCCTGCATACAAAAGCACGATGAATTTTTGGTCACTATTGTCAGCGAGTGTGCGCTTAGTCGTATAAAGAGACGCGTTTCGGACGGTATAAATATTCCCTATATGACGATTCCGTGTGTATTTAACTTAAACAATTAATGTTTTATCCAGTGCGCGATTTGTTATACTTCCTGCGATTATAACAAAAGTCTTGTAAGAGCAAACGGTGTCGTTAACAGGGCCTATAATTAGCCTGTTTTTCGGGCAATCTTTAACAGTAAGACCGTAAAAAATTCATGTCAAATTTTGGGTATAATTCGAATGAATGTTTCGCAGTTCGAATCAAAGTTAGCGAGAAGAAGCATAAAAATCATATTACGGTCGCAATTTTATACTATCGTTTGGGCTTGGAGTACCGCTCTATACATCTTATATACAGTTTTTCCTATTCAATCAAATTAATCAAACTGTTGAAAGAAAAAACGGGCTATGTACGATGGAAAAAGTTTTACACTCGATCCGGCCTGAAAACGGATCAAAATTGATCGCAGTAGCAACTTTCGCCTCCGCATGATCTAATGGTAATGCCGGGCTCGCAAAATCGGTGTAGATATATCGTTTGTATACATATAATTATATTTATATATATATATATATATAACATATTGCCATTATAACAATTACACAGCACAGCCAGCAACTCCGTTTATTTACATTCCTCTCCGTTCTCTATCACCTTATTATTGATATTACTCAATCGTTTCCCGTCTCGTCGCTTATACACGTTCGAGGAAGAACTACGAGTTATATAAATCTTTGCGGTCAACAGGCTCCTTGATTTCAACGATCACGAATAAACGCGCGAAGCGCGGACATCCCGCGAGTGTGCAACGACGCTAATCGGCCGCTAATTAATGCACGAACGATCGCGTACACTCTGATCTTGCCTTTCTCCACTCCTGCCCGTGCTCGGGCACGCCACGTGAAATCCTATCGGTATCGCGCGTTAAGGGATTCGTGAGCTTTATCGCGTAGGCCAACAATCGAAATGTACAGGATTATATCAAAGGATTTAGGATTGCGTTTGCGATCGTACAGATGGCCACTTACCCGATACGAATATTTTCACATGGCAGTTCAAGTTTCAAGAAACTGAACGCGACGTACATTTTTGACTGAGAGTTATCCTCATATGTTATTCAATAAAATTATTCTAATCGTTTAAAAGTCATCCGGCTCTCAAGCCCAGGGAAAGATAGATCAGAAGCGTAAACCGCGCGCATGCAATGCTCTACCACCGTTCGACGAAGCTAACGTTTGATTCTCGTTTCTCATTCCCTCTCCTACTCGTCTCGGGTTTCAGACCGAGTGGTATCGCGTACAAGATCAATTTGTACTCGATGGTATGGTAACGTTTGCTTTGAGCAGAAGGCTGTCCACGAAAGCCGCATAATGCCCCGCTTGATTTTCTTTTATACCGAGAGGTGCGCGAAACACGAGCGAGATGGACATCCCGGTAATCAACGTCTCATGGCATAATTGGAAGATTTGTAAATAAAAACAAATTTGCAACCAATATATCATTTGAAATAAATTTTACTGTTTTTAAATTTGGCGATTCTTTTACGAATGATCGCTTTACATTTTTCATCCACTTTTTTAATAGATCGTGTTTTTTTTTAATAATCGCGCTTTTGATATATTAGTGCCTACTCTTCTCGTGTTTGATCTTCTCATTCCACGCTTATTTGAAATAAAAATATAACGATTATTATTACTGCAAACAAGCACTCATCTTTTGAATTTATGGACGTGATGAATAAAATTAGTATTGCAGATTTTAAATAAACATTTTTCTTAAAAAAAAAATTAACTTCTTACATTTTTGTCTTATAAACAGAATATATAATTATAGAATAAATATATAGCAACTAATAGGCGAAATATTTTGTAATAAATTATCACAAGAGTAAATTTGATATCGAATTTAAATAAGGTTACGCCGCGGAAAACAATGAGTGTCTCCGTCACGCTTCAAATTATGTCACGGTTGGTAATTGGGACATCCACCTTGACATCCATGAGATAAATTGGCTACCCGACAGTCTCTCACATTGCCGAGGCACGTATTACACGTGTCGTCGTCAACACACACGCGCACGCATCCGAAAGTACTGGAGGGATGGGGAAGAGATGTGAGGAAAGGCGGTAACTACATTCGGCATTTATTAAGCTGTAAACATAGATCCGCACTCAGAACGTAACCGCGATACGAAGATATGTAATTGTTATAAACGTAAAACATCGTTCGTAAAGATACGAGGTAACTTCTGCAATTAAAAAAATGCAATATATGTGAGTTTTTCGCTTAAATTCTGCTGATCTTTTAGTAACGTTACACGATATACCTGTCAATATATTTCTCAGTATTATGAGAATTTTTATACAATTGCACATCTCACTTTGCGTGAGCGAAAAGTGAGTATCACACTGATACAATTTTACAGCCAAAATTTTGAGTTACAAAGAAATATATATATCTTCACAGGACACAAAAACAAGATAGAATCCTAGAACGATCCTCAGAATGGCCGAAATATTCTGTGAATACGGAATATTCTCCCCCACATTTTATATAATGCACATATATTAAATCCGAGAAATACATAGAAAACGAGATCAAGTAGTGACGAAAACTAGTAAAAAAAATAGTCTGCATCTCAGAAAGTATGGAAAGTATGCGAAGAGATATTAAATTTACCGCTTAATATGTGCCTCTTAGCAATGTATCGATATTAACGCGGGTTTCTGAAAACGCAGTGCATCTGTGATACATCATTCAGCCTGAAAATGTTCTTTAAAATATCCCTCTTCGTTTAGAACACATGTGCAGCTATCACGTTGACGTTGCTATGTACAATGATTTTGTCGCGATCATACTGCACAGTTCATAAAAGCTACGCATTTTTTAAATGTAATTTGCAATTCTTTGCATATGAAGCCGATAGTTTTTCATTCCGCGTTTTTAAAATACGTTGGTAAAATTCAACGAGCAACATTACTGAAAGTATTGCGTAAGTAAGATATTTCTTACAATTTATTTTCTAATGTCCGATTTTAAAGACGAAAGAGAGAAAATTTCGACGTTATTAATATTTTTCTCATCAATATAATTATCAACATTGCGAATTTCCTTAAAAGGGATAAATAAAAAATCGCAATCGAGAAATAAAGCGAGATAGGGTTGAAGAAATGTCGAAGAACAGATTTCTTCTTAGAAATGGCCTATTAAAATTGACACAAAATATAAAGAGCTAATACTTTTTCCAAGTTGTGCGAAATATGACACATAAGTCGATAGCATGCACTTGTCTCGAAATAGTTTCGTGTATTATCCAAATACGATAATAGAGTATCGTAACGGTGATATCGATGACAACGACGTATGACGATAGTGGAGATGTTGCTGATAACGATAGTAATAATTAATAGATAATTAATACTATACAATAATAATAGTAATTAATAGCAATAGTTAGAGTAATAGTTGGAGCAATAACCGCAATAATAATAATTACGACAATATGATAATAATAATAATAATAGTCATAATAAAAAATTATTTTTAATAATAGCAATAGTAATAATAAAGTAGCAATAGTATTAGTAATAATAATAATTCTTATTATTACTATAGTAATAGTGATATTAACGTTTCGTGGTGAAATAAAAATAACTAGATAACGAGCTATCTTCTAGGTAATAATGCGGACCGTACATCTACTACTCGGGCAACAGGAATAATACTATCAGTTAATTAACGTAATTTCTATAAAAAGAAAATAATAAGATTTTTCTGTTAGTGTATTAACATTACCTTATACATATATATTTGCGTGTATGTATATATGTACAGAAGGGATAGAGTTATATACGTCTGGTTTGCGTCGTGAGGGTAAAATAATATATAATTATATATACGTGTGTGCAAGTATATACTCGGTGTGCAATGCCGTGTTGGATGTTAACACGTTTATTAACGAGCACCATAAAAAGAACGGTGCTTTTGCCTGTTCACATATATATATATTTTTTTCCATATATATATTTATATATATAAAGATTTATATATGTGTACAACCGTAATTAAAATTATATATTAAACCTCTTTAGCACATTTACATTTACTTGTTTCCGTCGTTCTATATAATAAGATACTAATCGGGGATCCACGGCGGCATTGAATTAATCGAACACTTTTGGCATTTCTTTTTAGTCCCGGTATTTCTCGTAAGTTTTGTAAAATTCGAGGACATTCCTCGACAAATTGTATGGGCGTGCGTTTGTACGTGCGTTGCGTGCGCACGAAAATGTCTCGGCTCTTATTTTCAATCCGCGCTCGTCAAGAAAAGTCCTTGCTCCTGTCTTCGTGTCCGCCAAAGTTTTGCCTATATAATATCGCGGCGATCCTTCCTAACAAAAAAAAAAAGTTAAGTCCTTTCCGCGTTGTGACTTTTCGTACGCTGATTCTCAGTCTTCCGTTTAACAACTTCGCAGCACACACTCGCTTTGCGCACTCCAGTCTACATTCTCTCCGCCTTTCTTCCCCCCCCCCTCCCCCCTCTCTCTCTCCCTTCCTATCTCTTACCCTTTTCTCTTTGTTCCCAGTCTGTACACTGGCAGTGTGTCTTACAGATCCTTTGGATTTGACTTGGCACAAACAACAGAGTCTTTGTAAAAAAGGCACTATTTTTGTAAAGCGAAATAGTCTTGCTCGAGACACCCTAATTTTATTTTCCGCGAAACACACACAGATCTCTATCGGGTGGAAAGTATTGATGAGGGATATAAGTTCAGCGTGCGACCATCGATTTTCATTTATGTAGAGTGATTTTGATCTATCCGTTGAAATTCAACAAACGGCGTACTATCGTGCCTTCATAGAAAAAGTTTGGCTGTGTGATTAGTTGAAATTTGAATTTCTTTCTCTATACACATCGGGAGAGAAGTAATTATCGTCGAAATCCCTACAATTTCATAGCTCATCACACGATCTTACAACGTACAAACATGTAAACGCAATTTTAATTTGGGAATCTTTATCCTGCCATTTATTATATTCATATAAAAACATCAGTTCGTCAGTCTTATAAGTTTTAGTGCAAAAGCATGTACATTTTTTTTTCCATATATTCCAAAGTCAGAAATTGTGCGAATTATTCGCGGCGAGGAGGATGAAGTATGCGTGGTTGTCATGTTAAGATGAGAATGATCGCATGACTATAAAATGAGAAGGTTTCGCGGAAAAAAGTAGTTGCTTTACTATAAATCACGATCAGTTTTTCATACACATTATATAGCTATCGTAATATCCAAATTCGCCGATAATCTCGCGAATAATCGAAAGTCGCTTTTTTACTTTCGTAATATTTTCATTATATAAACGAGTATATAGATGTTCTAAAAGAATGTATAACAGTAGCAACTTCTTCATATAATTTATGTTAAACTTTCATTTCACTAAATAATCTAAAATGTATTTTATCTCAACAAAAATTTAAAGAATATCCACTTTATTGGATAAGGTTCAGTTGATAAAACTCAAGTATTTGAATTATATTTGAATACAAATATTTGCAAGTTAATTTCAATAAAATATTTCGATAAAACATCTTAATTCTATTCAATTCTAATCAGTAATAATGATTCTAATCAATAAAAGAATTACATATTCCTGAAATCAAATTTTCACTATGGAAGAATAGTTTCACTTCCTAATCTAATTGTCGCTATTGATGTACACTTTTCCGAACAGCCATACAGAAGTTGACCATTAAGGTTGTCTTGCAATTATCTATTCTGGTCCGCATGAAAAAACGATGGTGCACTAATGTGCATATGTTAATTTCTGTCGGTTTAAATACGCTCGTCTCTCGATCGTAGTCGCGCATTAATTAGACGAGGCGTTAATCCGTCCAACTTTGCGGCATCCAGCAGAAAATGTGAGTCGTGCAGTTTATATGGTTCCGAGTGTGAGTAATCGATCACACAGCCCGAGCTCGCTGCTAAAGTTGTAAACGCATACAAATGTCCAGTCGCGCGGATTATTAACAGTCAGTGGTGTACATTGTATAGTAATTGTATATATATATGGATATCAAAATTTTGAAAAGACGTCTACTGATCAAAAAGTGCGTTTTTCTGCGTACGATAGAATAGCGTTGGAGGTGGTAAGGAAAGAGACTTCCGCCGCTTTTGCATCCTCGACGCACGTCTGCATCTCCTCATGGGAGATATCCGTAGAGAATGATCGTTATAACCGCCTGCAAAAGCGGCGTGTACATTCTGTTCGTCGATATTGCGCTCGCTCGATTTTTTTTGTTTCGCGTTTGTTCACGGTTTTTTACTATTTGGGAATGGAAATAAAATTAATCACTTCGATTCGTGACGATCGATAATGGCGTGTAGAGCTGTGTATGGCATGTCATCTACTTCATCAGCTTCGATTCGCTCGATCAGTGAACGATGTACGGCTCCGAAATAGCCTTCTCCACTTCGCTTGAACACTAAAACTCATTATCATCGCAAATTTAACGTGAAAATGCGATTTGCATTTTTGTTTATATGGAACGTACAGAGATCGTTATCTTAGTGATCCTTCGAGAATTAGATGTCATTCGACGTTAAATGTGCGATAAAGATATGAGCGTAAAACTCCTCTTTCTCCGCATATTTTCTCTTTTATTCTGTTTTTTTTTCGCGCTTTATCTTTCTTTCTCATTCATTCGCGGCGCATCTCACTCCATCTTGGATTTTACTCTCGCTCTTTTCTCCATTCCTTATTTTCATCGAGAGGCTTCGATTCAGACGTTAAGAATAAAGAAGAAAGACAGAGAAATCAACATACGTTGACACAGCCAAATCTTTGTTTATACAACATTCACTTCATCATGCTGCTCCTCTCGGATACGTAACATTGTTCGTCGCGAGAGCCAGTTTAAGATTACCGTGATCATTACAGCAATACAGTCCGCGCCTGATCTTCGGGATAATCAAGAGATAAGATATCTTTGAACGTAAAGATTAATTTAAGAAAAAAAATTTGATCGTCTGCAGCTCAACAAGAAAACGCTTTCTATCGAGTCGTTTTATTCGCCTCGTGCTTTTCAAACATTTACGGCCAATTGTCTAATATATACAGCGGCCCGAATCGTGTTTGCATAAATCGAGGATATCTTAAACCGGCTCGGTTTATCTCGATATTACACGGTGACGTTGTTCCTCCTCCTCTTCCTCTTCTTCTTTGTTCTCTTGTTGCATTCCTCTTGCAGCCTCACGTAATTAGGAAGCAATGATCATCGTCGTACACGAACCCTCTCTTCCCGCTCTGCCCTCTCTCCTCGCCTCGTTTACCAAATCAATGAACACTGTTGGATATTGCGTTTATTGGTGTACGGGACGATTCTCCGTGATCGTGACTCGCGGCATCGAGGTCCTTTGGCGAATGCGGCGAATCGAAACGGTTCATTCCTCTGACTAACTGATCTATCGTTTATCGTATAAGGAGATCGGCGATACCGGGTTATAAAAGCGAAAGCGAGCTATCGATCGTAACGGCAACGAGATTGTGTAGACAACGCGCGTTCGTACGGCGCGCGGAGATATGCATCGATCATATTCGTCTTTAAACTGGTTAAAATCAGAGATTCACCATACTTGCGGCGATCTACGTCTTGGCCACTGGAGTCGTCCAGTTCACTGTCCTTACAATATTATTACTCGCTGATTGGCTGACATGCGTTACAATCGCAGACGGATATACATGTCCTCCGCATGTATAACTGCAATAATCTAATCTAATTTATCTATTATAACAAACAATGGCTTTCCGTGACTGTGTAACTCGGGAGAGGAAAGGAGTAT
>JASTWK010001966.1:0-21340 GCA_030770225.1 Temnothorax unifasciatus
ACGGTGAGTTTAATTCTCATCTAGAATTATGATTGACAGGATTTAATTTGATTGTCTTCTCTTATCTTAAGTATCAGAGATGTCGTGCTTTGAGATTAGATTTAAGGATTCTATAGATGGCCGCGAAATTTAATTTGCACGTAGACAATTTGAAGAATGGGAGATTCCATCAGCATCTACGCGACACGTTCGCGCCGTTGGTGGTGCGTTACGTTGATCTTATGGAAACGTCGATCGCTCAGTCGATTCACAAGGGCTTCGAGAAGGAACGATGGGAGATCAAGGGGAACGGCTGTGCCACATCGGAGGATCTCTTCTGGAAGTTGGATGCGTTGCAATCGTTCATCGGCGGGTTGCACTGGCCTGATCAGGAGTTTAGGCAACATCTCGAGCAGAGATTAAAACTAATGGCATGTGACATGGTGGAGTCGTGCATTCAGAGGACCGACGCGGCCTTCCAGCAGTGGCTTAAGAAAGGCGTGACCTTTATCTCCACAGATTATATCATACCGTCGGAAATGTGCGCTATGGTGAACGTTATTTTGGACGCCAAGAATCAGAGTTTTAAACTTTGTACTGTCGATGGAGTCGATGTGGTAAGTTCATTCGGTGGCTGATCTCTTTAGGAAAATCGTCGAGAAACGCGAAATGAAACATTTTGCGCTTTTATTCACGAAACAATTTTAATGTTGGATATATAATTGCTTACTAGTAAAATCTGGTAAAATACATGTAAAAGTAAATCCATGAGAATTATTTGATTTCAGTTTAATTGAGCTTAATTAATACTTTACTTCGTACTCTCATCTCTATTTAATTAATAAATTAATACTAAATATATAGTTGTTTTATTTAAAAAGTGTTGAGAACTGTTAAAGATCATAGAAAGTGTTGCATCAATATGCACTGCAATAGAGTTTAAAATATTATTAATGTTACTAAAAGAATATTGATAAAATAATTTTTCCACGTTAATAACAATGACATTGTTTCAAAGTTAATTGCTTTACAGCAGGTACATTTTGTGTTGTTATTATTAATTCATATTTCTAGCATCAATATCACTCCAAGATCGATGACATGATTGAAAAGACGTCAGCGGGTATGAATCAAGGAATGATTAACAAGCTCATTACGGTATTGGAAGCGACGCTGTCTAAGCTGTCGCGTTACGACGAGGGTTCTTTCATTGGCTCCATTCTCAGTCTTACGGTATTCGTTTCGTTCAATTGATAATTTAGCGAAGAATCAAAAAGATATCGCGAGAGCGATGATACATGCAAAGAGAATTATCGCAAAGAGAATTATCGAAATGTTTTTAACCGACGTCTTATAATTCGTTTTTCAGAAGGTATCAGGAAGCGGGAAGGAAATGGGACAAGCCTATGTAAATTTCATGAGAAATTGCATGGATCAGATTCGCAGCAAAGTCCTCGACGAATTATGGATTTTAACTTTCTTTGAGGTAAGAGTTGATCGAAATAGTACGCGAAAAAATCCTTTATCATAATTGTGTATCTAAAGAGAAGAGTTGGAGCGGCATTAGCAGTTCACATTATTGGCAGGAATTTCGTCGAATTATTTCGAGGGCGAAGAATATATTGTACATAAAATTCCCGCGATTAATATTATTAGGCTACCAAGATCCAATCCTGATCGTAAAGGCGTTTTCTCTAATTGAATTACTTCGATTTATATTTGCAGCAATGGTATACGGCACAGATACAAATGCTTTGTAACTGGTTATCCGAGAGACTCGATCACAGCCTGCATTTGCATCAATGTACCTGCCTAGCTCATATCGTGAAGAAGATCTACTCGGACTTTGAGCTCCAGGGTGTCATGGAGGAGAAACTCAACACGAAGACATATCAGACTATAGACAAGAGGATGAAGACGGAAGAAGCAACTTGTGCCTTAACCATGAGCGCTCAGAACGAAGAGTAAGATCTTTTAATCTCTAACATTAAATGTATGACAAAGAAGTTATTTTCGCAAGAGATTATTAAAAAATATACATACATATATTTTGTGAAAATAATTCCTTTCTGTAAATCGCAGCTATACATTTTATCTATTTTTCTGAAACGCAATTTAATTTGCACATGTAATTTTTGCCATTAGAAATAAGGAATTTTTTAGTAAGCTGAAAAAAATATTACCAATTACAACTAAAAAAAGTCAATTAATCCTTTTTCGCATTGCAGAGGACTTTCGGAGAATGGCAATGATGACGAGGTGGAGAGACCTAAGACAAAAATACACATCGTTGATACAGAAGTCAATCTAGGAAACGTCACCTCGAACGTTGTTGGCAAAGTCGGTAGTATGTTTGGCAAGGGCATCGGCGGTCTTTCTACAAAATTGGGCTCAGCCAGCAATTGGTTCTAGTTGTTTTTAGCACTCTGCCAGTAAACCTTACATTCGACTAGTACGTTCCTTCGTCTAAATAAGGGGATGCGAACGGGAAGACTTCTAACGGCGTAGACAGTACCCTATAGGCAGTATGATGATCTAGAGTTTTGTCCATATAAACGAATGGTACGATTAAACGATGCAATCGATCGGATCAGTTGGCTTTTATCGTCTAGCAAGTCGTTTCGGTTTTATTGCGGATTTCTCTTTGAGAGAGGTTTTCGGCCGTTCGCTGCGACGTTCGACGTGCGGAGCTACAAAATTACTTATTGATTAATCATCGAAGAACTAATTGTTGATACATTTACGTTTATTTAGTCATAGCTTTCGGATTTGAGGTAATAATACATATTAGACATACGTAACGACACGCGCGTTGAGAATAATGCGAACTCGTCGTGGGCTCGTTTTAATTAATCGATTACTGTTTATGTTTGATCTCAGGTAATAGCGAAAACATAGTCGAAATATACTCGGAAAGGCTGATTGTGCGAGAACACGTACGATATAGACCAGAATAAACGCGTAGATATCTAATCATATTACAAAGGTATATGTATATAAACATACATGCATATGCAACGTGTAATTATGAGGTATTCATATACATTCTGTCGTGGTCTGCATGTGTCAGACTAACGTCATTAATATATATTAGCTGAATCGTCAGAGCACAGAATGCAGATTTTTCCTACCTAGTCTGTGTACGTACCGCGAGTTGTTTTTGCGGATTTAGTTGTCGAAGGATAAGAGCACGGACACGTATTTCGCGTAGGAAAAGATTCTCGGGTCGATTGCAACGTTACTTGGGGGGTAGGACTTAGGTGGGACCGCGATAAACGGAAACGCGGAAAATCCCGAAACAGAAAAGGGAATACGGGACGGGAGAGAAACCGCGACTGATCAAGTTATCGAATTAATTTTGCGACCAACGAGGCAATGCTTTTTCAACTCTTAGGTACGATCGCTGTTGTCTGTTGGACGACCATTCGCCCGATAGATTCGAACGGAAGATCTCTCGTATCGTCGCAATTTGTCGTGAAACAGAGAACAGGAAGAGACGTTGTTTTATGATACAAAATAAAATAGGCGAGATGGGAAAGATTCCATCGGGAAATATTTCTTTTCCGACGAATCTGGAACCGAAATTTATTTGTAAAAATTTTCAGTTATTTTTTATTGAAAATTTTATTGCAATTGAACCTTGATCACTGAGGCATTACAGTTGAGCTAAAATTAATTATAAAACAAGGCTTCGTTATATATATTTCTGAAATTTAATTGATATAAAATATCTGCTAATTTTCGCGTTCCGTACTCATCTGTGTCTTGAATATTTTTTGTGGTCTGAGGCATTTTGTATAAGAATAGATACGACTGATATTATTCAGATATATGTATATCGTAATACGCATAATGTTTCAAGATCAGATTGTGAGCAATGGATAAACGAGTTTAATATATAATTTGCATGAATAATCAATAGTTTCCCAAACGGCAGTAAAAAAATAGGTATCTCAGTATTTAATATTAAATATATTGTTATCTCACGTGATTTTTTTCCGATGGTACTATAATTATTAATTATTAAACACACGTAGAGAGGCTATGCATGCTATAGTTAGTCGCGATTGAATGGTTGCCGGTAACCATCAGAAGCAGTGAACGTAATAGCACATTATTTTTTATCTGTGTTACATTTATGATATATTTTACAGCTACTTTATAACTAAGTTACGTATATAAATGTGTACTCAATATCGATATCAGAGCATGTACTAGGTATTATCCGCGGTCTGTAATATGAATCGCGATTCTTTATTTGTGAGCAGGAAATGAACGCGCGAGCAAGTGAGGAACTTTTCTAGCGAGAGTCGCTGTCAGAGATTAATCCGAGGATTCTTCGTTTATTAACGAATAGTGTTAAAATATTTCTTTCAACATTATTCGACTGTAAGGGAAGAGTTCTTTTTATAAGAATCGTATGAGGACTATTAATATCCTGCGGAGTAAAATTTGTCAGTATGCACATTGTGCATTCACTTGACAAATTTCATTCTTAAGAGTAACTCTTGATATACGTGGAACTTTCTGAAATGATCACGGACTTGGGAGCAATTCCCAATCGTGTTTACTACAGATATTTGTCGGTCGAGAGTCGCTATTGAGAGTGATTCAATCGAGAATGAGTTATCCGGCATTGAAGTGCTTTCAATTTTACCCTCGCGATGGAAGAAATATATCTTTTTAGCTTTATTTTTCCTCATTATCGTCGTCAACAATACGTCGATACTACTAACGTCCTGTGAAAGACAAGTGTTATGTAGGTTTACATTGCAAGAAAGCCTTGTCTCCCGATTACGAGACGCATATATTTTTTCCAAACCTCACGATATAACGTTCGTATATCAATGGATATTTTTATTCAGCTTGATATAAACTCTTGAAAGTGCATCAAACGCGAAAGTATAACAACGAAGCAGGATGAAAAATGTACGTCCCCGAAGAAATCCTTGCTATCTTGCGTTGCAGCATCTCGTCCATCAAGTCAGTTTGTGCATTTCTGCTTTTCAAATCAACGCGCGAGACAAATCCTAACAAAATCGTATTCATATCGAGCTCTTCGAGCTTTCTCTGTCTACCTCAAGTCCTAAGAAGCATGCCGCTATTTATGTGAATTAATTTTAGAGCGATGAATTGTAAGATGCGAAAAAATGATATAATCAATTTAATAAAAATGCATAGTAATTTAATTTACAATTATTTTACAATCGAAGCTTATATTTGGAATAAAATGTGCAAATTTTTTCTCCATTAGATAGAACAATTTATATGGTTCATTAAAAAAAAAATATATATATGGAATATATATATATGGAATTACATTTAAGAGAAATATAGATTATGCCAAATTATTTGTTGAATATCGATTTTTCACTGCCTGATTAGCGACGGACACATTTTTCACCCTACTTCGACGAGTAAGGCAGTAAAATTAAACGTACAAGAAGGAAGAGAAGAAACACACTACAAAATGTTAGCAGTCGCGCGAACGCGAGGCGAGGGATTTACCATTCGTTTGTACATACTTTAGCGGTGGCGAAACGAGAAAGAGTAAATTTTTTATATGACACAAAAAAAAAGGAGAGAGAGCTCGCGCGAGAGCGGAGCGCGAAAATCTGAGGGATTAAAGATTAAAGGATCGTTCTGTCACATGCGCTCACGTTGCAAAAGCAAGAGATCGCATTCAAAGAGATTCCGCATGGCTCGACAGCCTGTTTCGACACACGCATGTGTGTGCGCGGCGAAAGCAAATTCTTAAGGACGATGTTATGCTTTTCATCGTCGAACTTTCGAACTTGACAGAATATTTTTTGATGCATCGCACGTTTACAGAATAGGGCGACGAAAAGCGAGCTCCCTTATTCTCTCTAAATCTCTCTATCCTTTCTCTGTCTTTCTCTCTCTTTCTCTATATCTCTTTCCCTCTTTCTCGTCGGAATTTAAAACAAGTGCATGTTAGTTCGCTAACTAAAGAATGAGATAATTGTTACACACTCCGTATACGGATTCTTTTAATCTCGGTATATTGTTACGTGTTTTCGATGGATCCCCTGAGGAAAGGAAAGTTTTTGCGCTCGATTCTCGGTTTAATTAATGTATTTTTTAAAAATCGAGATGCGCGGATTGCAACAATGGTGCCTGATGAAAATGCCTTTATCACGCTTCGGAATTTTCTTTTTTCTTCGTCGTATTGAGCCGAATGAATTTTTTCAAACATAAATTAAAAGAAATCCAAGTTAAAAAGAGGCTTTTAATATTAATATATTTATTTTAATTATTAAAAATTGTCGAGATAACTTTCGGCAATATGGATAGATAACCAAATTTAATTTAATCTTATGGTCGATTTTCGCACTTGACAGAATATTTTTTTATGCATCGTCGTCGACGATTTTGACTAAAAAATTAGTGTTATCGAAATACTAATTTAAGCTTGATTGTCAATATATGTCAATGTCAGTATTGAAGATTACAACATTTTATGTATGATTGGAAAAAAGATAGAATAAAAAAAAAAACAAGGATGATTCAGAAGCCTGATAAGCGCGTTATTATACAGCTGCTTGAATGTTTCGTCACTAGCATCACAGCGACCAGCGAAGCGTGATGTAATTGCACGACTTATCGTCGCGTCGATGTATATTGATTAAGTAAACGCGGCCTTACACACACCGTAATATGATAATTACCGTCGCGAATGTGATGAGATTTTACGAGAGCGAAAAGCCAAGGCGCGAGCGAGACGTTTTAAGCTCAAAGAAAGCAAAAGTAGGAGGAAGAAAACGAAAGCAAAGAAAAGGAAACGAAGCGCGGGGAATTTGGAACGTTATCAAAAGTAAAAAAAAAAGAAGCTAAATTATTATACTACACTTATCGATGCTAATGACGTTAGAATTATTATGATTATCGTGGTTATTCTTACTATTGGTAATTCTCCTATACTCTACGACTAATTAGATTAGGACAATTACGAAATGATCTCTCTCTCACTCTTTCTATCTGTCTATCTGTCTGTCTATCTGTCTGTCTATCTGTCTGCCTATACCTATTTATCTGTCTATCGATTTTATCTCGATCTGTTCGTCTCTGTTTGCTCCGTCAAAATAGTAACTCGTCACCGATTGAACTTCGATACGAATATTTTTGTCGCCAGCTCTCTCCACTTGTTTCTTTGTCTTTCTTTCCTTCTCATTTTGTAATAATTTCCTTTCTTTTTCTGTCAGTTTTTCTCCCTTACTATATTTCTCTCCCTCTCTCTCTCTCTTTTGTTTTTCTTTTTCCTTTTCCACCTGTCTCTCTCCGTTTTGCGTTGAAACTATGACTTTACTTGAATCGAAGAGATGGTCTTTTTACTCTAGCCAGTGTTCTAGTCGATTTAACTTTTAACTCAACTGTTGTTCTCTCGTTAATAAAAATTCCGACAAAAAAAAGCAAAACAAGATACAGAAAAAAAAAAAAACAACACATATCCCGACACTTTATTTCCTTCTCAATAATCGGCACGATTTGATCGGCATATTCTATCGGTATCATCCAGTCATGTGTTTATTACGACGAAAAGAAAAGAAAAGAGAACAGAAATCACTCGCTCTCATCGTTTGTCGCCCACATAGTAAAGTCTAGAGCGGAAGGTAAACGTGGTATGAATGTGCGCATTTTTCTGTAAATAATGACATAACTTACACACGCATGTAACACGCAACATCTTCATCGTAGCATTGTCATTGTAAGAGAAAAACGGCCGAAAGGGGAAGATCTTGTAAAGAGAAGACGGAATTAGAACGGATTCGATCTCGATTTGAATTGCCGGAACGCAAGAAAGGAGATACGGAAAGAAATTAAAAAAAAAAAAAGATTTAACTTTCCATCCTTCTTTTCCCTCTTCGTTTCGGGTATTCCAACGGAGCTCGAATCCTCTTTAATTCCGTTCTTTCTCGTGTAGGGAGAGGAAGGAAAAGAAAAGATTGAAAGGAGCATGAGTTTCCATTGTAAATAAGCGACGCGCAATTTTAAATCTTCGTGTCATTGTCTCGCCAATTTCTGAGCCCGCAGAAAAAAACGAAGGAAGGAAAACGGGAAAATCGCTTGCTTAATTAATCGGAGTGCTTAACGTATGAATGATAATCACCGCCTGTCTCATTCTCTCTTTCTCGCTCACACATACTCTCTCTCTCTCTATCTTTTTCTCTTTCTCCCTTTCCCTCATTCACCCTCACTCATCGGAGCATCAATCGCATCTCTTTACTCGACTGCAAAGCGGAAACGACTGTGATCTAGTTTAGTGTTACACATCGCATGAAGAAGAAGAAGAAGAAAAAGAAGAAAAAAAGAGAAAGAAACAAAAGAAAAAAAACTATCGATCAGTGCTTAAATGCGACATCGACCATGATCATGACAACGTAGATTATGAATGTCTCGTAGCGATTAAGTATTTCTTATGGACTCACGCATATACATAATATATATATATATATAAATAAATAAAAACGAAAAAATATAAATATATATATATATATAAATATAAATATATACATATATTACGCCGCGCAGAGAGAGAGGCTATATGCGAAAACGTTGGTACGTTCTTTTCATTTTTTTTCCTTTTGTGGAGCATTTGTGTAAGTAATTTGCATGTGAGGCAAGAAAATGCAAACGCATACATGTAATTGCAATTAATAAAGTATACGTTGTAAAATGTATAATACATATGTCACGTAGAATGCGTACCTCTGTGTTCGTTGCGCGTGTGCTCGTCCAAGTTCATCTCGCGCTTCTCGCGGCATCGCATCCTGCATGTGAATCATCATCCAGCACACCCGGGATCCTGGTGTTGCGGGGCAGTATCTTAAACGCAATTCTGGCAATTCGACAAGGCCACCGGAAAGCACCGGTACAATAAAATAAAAATTAATATTCTCATTAAAAATGCTTTTTTCTCAGGACGTTTCAGAGGTTTAATTATATGAAATAAAGAATGTAAAAAATAAAGGCCGATACGCAGGCAACAATTTTAAACGTTTATAGTATTCATAACTTCGTGATTCAAAGAATTGCGTGATTTCTTTGAGAAATTTTGCATGCGAATGTTACAGTAACATCCAATGAGATATTCGCACCTCAATAAACGTTTTGATTCAACTTACCTAATGTTACTATTAAACTTGTGGTTAATGTTCTAGAACATTGTATCGGTAGTAATTTTGAATTTAATTACAAGTAATTATCAATATTTGATAAGTTTTAACTCGACTCTTTCGAACCTTCACAACAAAAACTATTAGAATTTCTTTTACTGAACTGCAGTGTAGAAACATGGCGTTGGAAATGCGTGGCGCGTGCCCATTATGATTAGAATTTTTGAAATCAATAAGCTACTGCCATCTGTCGTCTAAAACTTCTCCTATCTCGTTAACATTATTTCCCGATCGGTAAATAAATTTTTTTACAGATTTATTGACATTTTAATATTTTTATAATTTGCTCTGATGAAATAAAATAGAAAAAAAGATATGATGTTGCAAGAAAAACATAACATTTTTGTTGCAGGACCGAGTGAACAAGATATTCCTCTACGTTTTCTTATCATTTCCTTTGCTATTCGACTGCTTATACAAAAACAAAAGATTGTCTCGTTTAAACTCAATTGGAAATAATTAGCTGTGAATCGACGTCGATTTGACGTCGATACGTCGATAAATGGTCGATGTCGTATATACTAAGTTAAAAAAAGATATATAATCTAAAATAAATGCTCCATATCTGATCTGTTAATTTCGATCTGTTTCTGTTAAGGGGATGCTAAAGTGACTCAAATTACCGGACAATTACAGTCAAAGGTCTTATTTTGAAACGGCTTTATAGATCGCAAAATTCCTTTTACAGGAGTAAAGTATAGGTACTAATAAAGGGTGGGAATGTAAAATAATTAGTAATAATTGCAAAAAATTTAAAAATGCTATCACCTCATAACCATATTTTCTAATATAAACAGTTGTATAAGTTATATGTACGAAATGAAATGTTCCCATTCTTCAGAAGACGTGCACAAACAATAACATACCTTTGAAATTGAGATTGAAAGCCCGGAATAAAAATAAGACCTTTGAAGAAATCGTGTATATTTTTCACAAAAATATTCACGCAGGCTAGTAAGCAGAGCAGCAATCATGTGTAGCAGTAGTTCACGGATCTTGCGAGAGATGGCTTTAGATCGCAAAATCCTTTTACAGGAGTAAAGTATAGGTACTAATAAAGAGTGGGAATATAAAAAAATTAGTAATAATTGAAAAAAATGTAAAAATGCCTAACGAGGCATCTGTACGACATATCTGTCAAAGCTCGTTCTTTGAAACGGCTTTATAGATCGCAAAATCCTTTTACAGGAGTAAAGTATAGGTACTAATGAAGAGTGGGAATATAATCTGACATTTTACAAACAGCCAAATACTTAATCTAAAAACACAAATATGTGAAAATATGACAAAACTGCAACATGAAAACAATTTTTCGCGATGAGTATTATTTAAATAATATACCTTCTGCCCTTGAAATTACTGCTTCAAATACGTACGATGAAACGGGGTCACGATGTGTCGATTTACGAAAAATACGACACTTATAAAACTAATTATACTGTCGCGCATTTAAGAAGACACGTCTAATCAATTAAGAATCAATTAATACTTATTTTCAGTTTAACAGAATCGATATTTCAGCTAAATTTTTACATTAATCGCGAGACCGAAAAGCGTAATGACGTTTACGAAAAGATTCCTTGAAAGGTAATGTTTTCACATATGATTGGATCGAAAATGGCGGACGAGAATACTCACTTTTATAGAGCCTTATTTCTAGTATCGTGTACACAAGGGCTGCGTTCGGAAACGTCACCCGGGTACACACTGGTATACTCCCTTCTCCTTCTAACTCGCTAAGATAGAAAGAAAAGGGAATATACTCGTGTGCACTCGGGTAACGTTTTCGAACGCAGCTTTATAGGCTTTACACAAACTGAAGGAAAGCTATCGAGATGTATCGAATCGAATTGAATCGCGCGAGGCGATACGATCGAGGGACCAAGTTTGAAAAATTTCCGCTCACATTCGCTCCACGTGCGCGGCACGGCAGCACTCAGCAATCGGCACTCACGTAACCCACTTTGACGCTAAAATGAGCGTCAACTGACGCCCATGAAAAGGCACCTTAAAGGTCAAGGTTTAAATGTCAAAAATCTGAAGATTGAAGAAATACACAGTGAAAACGAATTACATGAATGCCTAAAAAAATAAATTTGAAACAAAATGCACAGGTAAATGCAAGTGCACGAATTGCGATAACTCAATGTGGGGTAGGAAACGGAGGCCCTGAAGAGCACACTCCGTTATAAAAGAGTTATGTCGAGGGCCCTGGTAGTGAGCACGCCTCTCAGCAGTCGGTTAAGCAGGGCCGAATAGAAAGATGGGCAGAATAGAGTGGGAGCACTACCGATGTAGGAAGAATTGCGCGGTGGATAGCAGGAATATTTGCGTGTGCATAAATAAATTTAGAATCAAATGCACACATCGATGCACGTGCACGAATTGCGATAACAAAGTAAGTATAAATATTTAATTAATATATTATAAATATATTAGTACAAAAATTGCCTGAGGTAATATTTTTCGCAATAAATTCTTTACGTTTTTTTTTTACAATTAAATCGTTTAGATTTAATTCCGGGGTAGGGAAGGGCATTGATTGTTGTACGCTCCATAACTAATGTATTTTTTAATCTTTCAGGAATTAAACGCTCAGTCCACCGGCGAGGCTGCGGGCGGCGCGTCCGGCGGCGCGACATCCGGCGGGGGGGCCCGTCACACCCCGGGCACTGCCGCTGCCGAGGATCCTGCCGCTGCCGCAGCAGTAAGTATAAATAGTTAATTAATATATCTATAATATATATAATAGTAACTATAATGTACTAGCTGGTTACCCGGGCTCCGCCCGGGAGTCGTTTTTCTTCAAACGACTTTATTTGTGTTTCAATATTCTTAATCGAAAAAATTCCTTTAACTACCAGTTCGGATACCGATTCCCAAAAAGATCGGTAACGAAAAATTATACACTTTATAGCACTCCTCGAGAAATTCTACCCCTGTTTCATATACAATTCTTTAAAATTCGGTAAATTAATTCCCGAAAAATTGGAAAAATTTCTGATACCGGTTTCCAAATAGATCGGTAACAAAAAATTATACATTTTATGACACTCCCCGGGAAGTTTTACCCGTTTTATATACAATTCTTTGAAATTCGGTCAATTAATTCTCGTGAAATTTGAAAAAATTTCGAAACCGGTTTCCAAAAAAATCGGTAATGAAAAATTAACCACGACATTTTCATCCCCGAAAAATTCTACCCCTATTTCATATACTTTTGGTAAAAATTTGGTCCACTAACGAATGAGTAGTTCGCGTACAGACAGACAGACGGACGGTACTTATATATATAGATTTTTATAACTATAATGTATTTTTTAATCTTTCAGGAATTAAATGCTCAGTCCGCCGAGGCTGCGGGCGGCGCGTCCGGCGGCGCGACATCCGGCGGGGGGGGGGGGGGGGGCGTCGACATCCGGCGGGGGGGCCCGTCACACCCCGGCCGAGGATCCTGCCGCTGCCGCAGCAGTAAGTATAAATATTTAATTAATATATCTATATGTATAATAGTAACTATAATGTATTTTTATAACTATAATGTATTTTTTAATCTTTCAGGAATTAAACGCTCAGTCCGCCGGCGAGGCTGCGGGCGGCGCGTCCGGCGGCGCGACATCCGGTGGAGGGGGCCCGTCACACCCCAGTCGAGGATCCTGCCGAGGATTCTGCCGCTGCCGCAGCAGTAAGTATAAATATTTAATTAATATATTATAAATATAATAGTAAAAACGTTACGTTTTTTTTTACAATTAAATCGTTTAGATTTAATTCCGGGGTAGGGAAGGGTATTAATTGTTGTTACGCTCCATAACTAATGTATTTTTTAATCTGTCTCAGGAATTGAATGCCAATGCTGCTGAGTCCACAGCAGAAACCGCCAACGAGGCTGCCAGCGGCAGCGGAACAAGCAATTCGTCGACGGAGACATCCCGTCAAACGGGCACCAATGCCGCTGCCGTATCTGCAAATCAAGAACTGCAAACGATTACAGAACTTGAGGTTTTGAGAGAACGTCTAAATGAATCAGAGGAAGCACGTGCAACCTTGAGTGCAACCTTGAGTGAAATGAAAGAAAGATATGAAACACAAATTTGTCCACTGAAAGCGGCAGGAGTTGATATAAAATAAAAAGAAGAAGATGCCAAGGACACATTGGACACATTGTCGGTGTAAAAAAAATTGTGCGGTCGACAGTGTAAAATCTTGCACATGCATTGAAAAAAAAAAAAAAAAAAGAATGCAAAAGTGTACAAGGCTTTACACAAACTGAAGGAAAGCTATCGAGATGTATCGAATCGAATCAAATCGCGCGAGGCGATACGATCGAGGGACCAAGTTTGAAGAATTTCCGCTCACCGCTCCACGTGCGCGGCACGGCAGCAGTCGGCTCGATCGTGTAATCGTGTTTGTCAGCTCCACGTGCGCAGAAGAAGATGGGAAGGGCAGAATGGAAGCATTGCAGATGCAAAAAGAATTGCCCGGTGGATAGCGCAGATGTGTGCGTGTGCATTAATAAATTTAAAATAAAATGCACAACTAAATGCAAGTGCAGGCATTGCGATAACTCAGTAAGTATAATTAATATAAGTATATTTAATTAATATATTATAAATATAATAGTACAAAAATTGCCTGAGGTAATATTTTTCGCAATAAATTCTTTACGTTTTTTTTTTACAATTAAATTGTTTAGATTTAATTCCGGGGTAGGAAAGGGTATTAATTGTTGTTACGCTCCATAACCAATGTATTTTTTAATCTGTCTCAGGAATTGAATGCCAATGCTGCTGAGTCCACAGCAGAAACCGCCGACGAGGCTGTCAGCGGCAGCGGAACAAGCAATCTGTCGACGGAGACATCCCGTCAAACGGGCACCAATGCCGCTGCCGCTGCCGCATCTGCAAATCAAGAACTGCAAACGATTACAGAACTTGAGGTTTTGAGAAAACGTCTAAATGAATCAGAGGAAGCACGTGCAACCTTGAGCGCAACCTTGAGTGAAATGAAAGAAAAATATGAAACACAAATTTGTCCACTGAAAGCGGCAGGAGCTGAGACGTTCTGAAATAAGATCGTCTTCGATAACCCAGGTAGCAATTAATGTCTAAAAGACATCATAAAGACATCTTTAAGATTTCTGGCATCTTAAAGACATCTTTATGATGTCTTTTAGACATTAATGCTACCTGGGAAGCTTTAACTTGAGATTTTGCTCAAATCCCGCCTTATTTTTTGACTATGAATCTAGAGGTCGTCTTAAGATCTCAAACTTAAGGCGGACTTAAAAATAAGTTCGGAATATGCCTAATTTGAGATCGCGTAGCGTTAGTCCAGCTTAGAACCACTTTTGCAAGCGAAATTAAGAAATTTATTGACAAGAGAACTAAAAAAACAACTGCAACTAAATCTGGCACACATCTTAACATATTTTCAGCAGTCAATATCAGCAACAGAACTAAAAAATGTTACAGCAGGTTCGAGTTCTACTTTATGGATTACGGAAGAAGAGAAAAGTTGTAGTATAAGTAGCAAGGAGGAAGAAGAAGAGAATGAAGAAACATTAATTAGGAAAGAAGAGAAAGAGAACGAAAGAACAGAATCAGAGGAGACGTTAAAAAACAATAGCACCATTGCAGATGAATCCAGCACAACTTTAAACACAGATTTAGCAGGATCAATTCGAGCAGAATCAATCTCTGCAAAATCATTATCAGCAACAAGACTGGAAATAGTTCCGCCAAGTTCGAGTTCTTCATGGATTACTGAAGATAGTATATCTGTAAAGAACAAAGAAAGCTAAACTATAAACAAAGGCCAAATTCGAGCAATAATGGATGTTAGAAATATATTTAAAAAATAACAATAGTACAAGTCGAGTTAGTTAACGTTTCGGGCCATACTTGGCCTTCTTCAGAACCGCAAATTTACAAATAATTAACAATAAAGGACTCGGGTACGGTCCGGCGCTATGATTTAATCACAATTAGTCATGCTGAGTCGGAGTATATTGTCGAATGTTAGTCAAATTTCAAGCTGATCGGTCGTTTATTACGTTGCAATACTTATGTACGTCCATGAGATTGGTGCGAATGAAAGCCATTTGTCGCCAGACCCTCTTAGTGGCAACTGAATCAAGAAATTCCGTAAGGGCACGTGAATTTAATTATAAAGTTGACTCATAAAAATAAACTTACATAAGTGGTCAGTGCAACGGGAACGTTAAGAGAAATCTTTCCATCGTCTATTCGGCGCGTGTGTTCGTGACTAAAGATTGCAGACGACTGAGAAGACGCTCGCACCGCAAGGGCAGAATAACTAACAATCATTGTTATTAATACCTATGACAACAGTCTCAACACATCAAAATAAGCCTCGTTTAATAATTCTGTGTCCTTGTTTGAATTTATACCGTTTGGCTGCTCTTTGATGTGTATCATTTCTGCAGTCAATCTCTTTTTATAATTATGTTCAACCTCCAAGATGCGCACATTGTCCCAGTCGAAAGAATGATTGAATTTGGTAATATGTTCTGAGACCACCGAATGTCCGGACGCATCTAATTTAATATTACTTTTATGTTCCCTAATTCTGGTGCGAAGTTGCCTCTTAGTCTGACCGACGTAAGAGGCATCACAATTCTTGCAGCAGATTTTATAAATTACATTATTATTAGTAAAATGAGCGTTCTTATCTTTCTGGACTTTTATGATGCTGTGAAGTTTGTTTAGAATACGGTATCCCACCGAATTTTCTGATTTGATAACCGCTGAGGTAATGATTTTAGAAGTGGATTTAAGATATGGCATAACAATAAAACTTTTCAATTGTTGCGAACGTTCAGAATCATCAACTCTATTATTGTTCTTAATAGACTGCAGTTTTCTTAGTCTCTTGTTGATATGCGAGAATAATAAATCGATGGGATACCTATTCCCTAGCAAAACATTTATGATAAATATTAAGTTTTTGTTATAAAAACTAGGATGAGACAATATAATTGCTCTGTCGACCATACTATAAATAGTATAAATAGTTCCTATTTTTTGTTGAATAGGATGATTCGAATAGAACAAAGAAAAAAAGAAAAAGAGAAACGCGTAAAAAAACATTAAGAGAGGGTCGTTATAAGGAATAATTAATTATTTTGTTTTGAGAACAAGGTCAGATGGCCAATAAACCGGAAATCCGGAACAATATCTTTGGAGCACCAAAGATGATGAACCGCAATGCACGAAGAATGCAAGCCTACAACGTCAAGAAGACGCAAGACAGAAATGACTGGGCTGAGGAAGCGTCTGTAGAGCACTATGCTGTAGAGGGAAAAGAACGAAGTAAAAGAAATTATAGAAACCGAAACTGAATATTTTTGTTCGGTCCGGGTCCCTACTTATATTACAGAACCTGAGATAAAACTCTTGCAGTTTAGGCAAGAAGTGCCACGTTCAGCATGTGGAAACATAAATTTGGTAGATTTAGTCGGATCTGAAAAAATGAAAATCGATGGTAGCCAGAGATTGGAAACGAAAGCAATAAATACCTCGTTAGCCCATCTCGGCAACGTGTTAAGAGCATTGACAACAAAACAAGATTACATTCTGTATAGAAATTCAAAATTGACGACAAATTAAAGAGCTCGAACGTTTTGGTTGGGAATATGTTCTAGGAAACGATTCAAAAATCGTTTCCTGTGGACCAACGGTTTAACGTCTCTTCCGAAAGACGGAGCCCAGTTTGCTCCGCACAAGGGCCTCAATCTTGCACGGAGGGGGCGCAGCTTTCGGAAAAAAAATTCCATGGCTCTAGTGGACTCGAACCTGGTTCCTCAGATTACGAATCTGGCGCTCTACCACTAGACCACACTGCCGCCCTTAGGACATTGTTCCAAAATAATGAAATAATTATCTGGTATATCAAGTTTCACTTTAAAAAGTTATAACTTCTTCAAGTTTCTGCATTGCGCTAGTAATTTAAACCTGTGATCAGTGAGGACAGCACAGGTCAAATGAACTTCTTCCAAGTGTTGATAAGAAGAAAGCAATCTAAATAAACTCTTAATGACTCGACGTCTGCTTCCGTAACTATAAAATCATATTATCATAACAGTACTTCAATTGTAAAGAAAAAATTCATGTAACTTTTTCAAGATGCTCGCAAGAAAAGCAAACAAATTTCAATAAAGAATACAATAATGTGTATTTTAAAAGAAAATGTAGCACACACTTACAGGTCAATGAACACTTTTTATAAATTCTTACAGTAAGCGAGAGCATTAATACCCTGAGATGTACGACTACGTGCGTTCAGTAAATCTATCACTTCCAAGTCACGACACGAATTTGCCAACTCTATTAGAACTGCATCATTTATAAACTCTTCCGATAACTCACGTATCCGTTGATACAACTGATACCGTTTATGTTACAAGATTTTCTATTTGACACATTTCGATTTTCTAATATAGTCGAGAAAGGATGGTTTCGATATTTTAAAATCTCCGTGGCAAAACATTTTCTCGACATGGTCAATTGATTCTATTACATGGTATACAGGGGGCCATGAGGGGGGTACCAGGAACTACACATTCTCCGACATATTTTTCTCCAGGACGTGGTAAATGAAATCGTTAGCCATAATTTAAAGATTTGAGTGGTCCAATTATGTTAGGGGCAGTATAGAATATGCTACGATTCTGCTTTTTCATGGTAACAAATCTTTTCTTCACAAATTGATAGACAAAGTCAACACTACACCTTCTTCTCCTACGGACACTCTGCCGATGTAGGGATATCGACTACAACTCTCGCAATTTAAAGATTTATTGTGGGTTGTCATGTTGTCTCTCTAAACAAAGATAAAAAATATGGAGAATAATAATCCTTTCTTTTTTAGCATATGCTAAAATGCATTGTAATATTATATATATTTATAATTATAGCATTAAGATTATATGTATAATCTAACAATAAGTTTATCTTGCTTCCGAGAACTCGCATTGCTAGTACTGACATTATTACATATCATAGTCTGCATGTGTTGAACATCATTATTAAATAATTTATTATTTTAAAGAAATTAACAGTTATTTTTTAATTTTGTTAATGTAGAAAAATGTTCTTTTATAAATCTAAAATATCAGAAGCTCTGTGTTCTTCTACTACCACGTGGCACACACATGCACGAGCACAAAAGAAAGAACAAAAAAATTACACAATTTTAGATTGCTCACATTCGCCAGACTTACGCTTAATTTTTAGATGACTATAAAGTTCCATTCTACAATAGTCGTAAGAGTAGATGTAAGACGCGTAAGCAGTAAACTATATTGACTAATGAGATTTTCACAATCTAAGAATAATCGATTGTAGTTGGTCAACTTTTACTGCTTACGTCTAACCGCATACTCTTACTCAATCTTTTATCTCATTTTCCGATACACGTACGATCTACTTTCTCCTTTTCTCTTGACCTATGACGTAGCTATGCTTATGGCGGCCAAAATGGCGCGTCCAACCGACTCCGGTTTTACAGGGGCCGGATATGAAATTTGCCGAGGATTCGCCGACGGCGAGCGCACCTTCTTCCCCGTTTCAAAGCACTATCACCAATACAGACTTCCTTGCGTACTACCGAAACTACGTAGTGCGCGATCACGCGTTTCGATTAGAGGAAGTACTACTTCGACAACCTACGAATTAACGGCACTATGTTAAAAGCGTTTGAAAATCACGGCGTATTCGATACCGATGAAATGTGCGTTATGTCGCGCATACTGCTAACGCACGACATAATTTATCGCGTGTCTAATTGGGCGAAACACACGGTCTGCATCGGACCGGATCTGCGGCGTTTGGAGACAATCGCCAAATGCGAAAACAAAGATTACGCGACACACCTATGGACGTCGTCCGCAACGACGAGCCGGTCGGAACAAGCGGAATAACGCTCAATGTATTACGCGCACGGCATTAGTCCAACGATGAAATTACCGGAAATATGTTTATTTATCATACCGAGATGTAGTCAGAAAATTGGGGTGTGATTCAATTGCGTCCGTTGGACGACCCAACGGACAAATTCGTAAAAATACCCTTAGAAAAATTTACTTAAAGTTTGTTAAAGTTACTTAAAGTATTTTAAAGTATTATAAAGTATACTAGCCGTAATAATAGTATACTAATAGTATAATAGTAGACTGATAGTATACTGACAGCCGAGCGTAAAGTTTTCTTTAAGTTATTAACCTCAATAAAAACTTTATATGCAAGTCGCAAATATACTTTAAATTTACTTTTAACCCTTAAATGCCACACCTCTCAAGAATCTCGTAAATGACACATGGGGTCTAAAAGACCCCAGCATGAAAAATGTCTCCTTACTTATTGATTTTTTGATATTTGGTTATGAAAATTATTTTCAATGTTGTTCAATGCTTAGAAAAGAGAATAAAATGCTTATATTGTTAAAATTTCAATTTCAACATAGTATAGAAAATTAAGATCGCCAACAGTTAAAATATTGGCTCCAAAATAAAAAAAAGAAAGTAATAAATAAATAAATATAAGCTCCATTTTTGGCGGGAACATTTGAAAATATATCATTGTAAAGGGTCTGGGGTCCGCTGGACCCCGGGTGGCATTTAAGGGTTAACAAACGTAATACTTATAAATATACTTTAAGTTTACTTTTTACAAAGGTAATACTTAAAGCTGATTTTAACTTATGCGTGTTGTTTCATCTGGCTAAAAAAAATATATATTTTATATTATATTGTAATTTATTCAGTTTTGAAATTTATGATTTGTTTGTTATTGCAGAGTATTGTGCTAAACATTTTAATAAACAAATCTCAGAAGTGAGTTCTGAAGTAATTAAATCAATAGGATTCGAACTGAATAATTTCACAAAAATTGAAGAGGGCAAGAAAATGATTAACAAACATAAGTTAAGCCTTGGACTATCCATAGACTTACCAAGTCAGTCTACAAGTAATGAATCTCTTACACTCAATAAAAAATCTTTAGAAGAAAATATAAATAATGATACAGTACAGTAATCTTCAAAGTTACAAAAATGTTTTTTACTGTAATATTTTTTAACTCAAAACATTTTTAATCTGCTAAGTTTTTTATGATATTTATCTTTGAATAATATTACTAAGGTCCTTTTACTACCAGCTATACATATACGGTAATTTGTCCTTAGATTATATTTCTTTTTTAGATCAGTGTGCTATTGCTCCTAAATGTGTTTTTTAAATCTTTAAATAAACTGTAAAGTTTATTAAAAAATTTAAAAAATATTTATTTGTAGTTTAAAGTTTATTTAAACTAGGAATAAATATTTTTTAAATTTTCTTAAAAATAAAAATTATTTTAGGAATAACCAAAAGTCCAGGAAATAAACTGATGTTTTTGTCTTTATTTTGATGTCAAAATGACGATAAATAACGTTAATTTGTTTCTCATGGGTTATCAAGGCTCCAGCCCACTTTAGGGTACGTTCTACTTAACGCTCGCAATGGTCGCGAGCATTGTTGGTCCTTGTTTAATATTTGACGAACAACAAGGATGAAATGATTCCACGAGCGTTGTGAGCGTTAAATGGAACACACCCTTGATGCTACAAGTGCTTCGAAGCATTTTTCTCTTTCTATTAAAATTCTCTTCTCTTTTTATTAAAAAGAAGAAAAAGAAAAATGGTTTAAAGCATTGGTTGCGTGTTAAGTGGACCGCAGCCAAATAGTCCAGTTTACTAATTGTAAGAGTAACTGTTAGGTTACTTAAAGTATTTTTAAAAGTATACTACCAAAATACTTAAAGTTTTATTTAAATTAATCGCAAGTTTATTAATATTAATTACATGAGTTAACTTAAAGTAACCTTTAAAGTATATTATAGAAATACTTAAAGTTTGGTTCGAAATCACTTCTAGTTTATCAATAGTAATTTCTTTGATAAACTTTCTAGTTTATTTTAAGTTTTTTTTGGTAAATTTTCTTAAGGGTGGAGCGACGCGTGAACAAAAGGGACGAACGACGCGAAGAGGCGACGCGTAAGACAGATGATCATGCGATAGCGATACGACATGAGCAACGTGCTGAGCAAATGGTACGTTTGGCCGAGGCCTACGCGGAGCAGTTGCCTGAAACCGCATACATAGTGGAC
>JASTWK010001967.1:0-21320 GCA_030770225.1 Temnothorax unifasciatus
CTTTACCGATCATCGCCAATCAATCAATACCAATCTTCCTTGAATGATACTATATGATTAAAAAAAAAACATCCTAATATCTCAACTTCACTAGAAACTTGTCAAAGCTGTTTAGTGCGACTGGTTATGCGCTTGTGTGTCGTGCGCACGATGTCTTTAATAAAGAGATTAATTTCAAACGTACGAGTAGTATTTACGCGAGAGCGCGATTTGCGAGCGTAAATGTGTAAGTGAGAAGCTGTGGATATTACGCTGGCCCGAACGTAACATTTATTAACGACGAGGTTAATAGAATATCATTCGTAAAGAAAAACAGAAAAAAGAAAAAAAAAAGAATTGTTCTAAATAAGGGAAAAAAGAAATAGATAGGTAGATAGTATCGTTATTTATACGCGCTTCAGGATAGGATCCTCTCAAGCACAAGAGAGAGAGAGAGAGAGAGAGAGAGAGAGAGAGGAAGAAAAGGTATTTATAAATTAAAAATATTATTATTAAAATGTAATAAATAATGCATTTAATAATGTTATTAAAAATTTACTTTTTAAAACATGTCTACATATAACAATATATCACTAAAAGAATAATATATTATTGTTGTATTAGTGTGTTTTAATTGCTTAGTGTTTATATGTTGCTTTAGAATCAGATTTATAAATTTACGTTTTCTCACTAACAGAGACAGAGAGAAACAGTGAGAGAGAATGAGAGAGAGAAAGTAGCAACATTTATTTTGCGCTAAAATTTCCTTCAAACGCTAAAAGAAGTAGAAAAAAAAAGATAAAAAATTAAAAAAGAGAAAAAAAGAATAAGGTATTTATTAAAGAACAAATATTATTAATATAATATAATAAAATGTAATTTGATAAATAAATATTGTATATATATATATATACTAGCTGGTTACCCTGGCTTCGCCTGGGAGTCGTTTTTCTTGAAACGACTTCATTTGTGTTCAATATCCTTATTGTGGACAAACATAAGGAGTGTGTCGGGTGGTTGATTTAAAGACGGTAGTTTAACTTTTCTGCAATGAATAACACATTCTAGGTGTTTAAGTTTTAAACTTTTTTACTTGACAATGATCACATATATTGCATCCATTTTCCCAATTATTACACTCGGATGAAATTGATATTCGTAATTTGAATCATAACTAAATGCCTGTATAATTTCAAATCGGACCGCATAAATGTTTCCTTAGATTAAACATGTCGTAACCGGTCTTTTTCTACTCGAGTTTTCACACTCTATTGAGTCATTTCCGCTTTTCCGATATTTTACTTACCGATCAGCGACATCATCACTTGGTTTACCCGAGAAAAAATGATTAGATATAATCACATGTAATTATATAAAAGCGACATTAGATTTAATTAGATATAAAAAATGACCCGATATAATTGTATATAATTACATATAACCACATACAATTATATATAACCATATATATGGTCGATTTTATATATAATCATATGTGATTATATCTAACATAATAAATATTTTATATATTTAAAAAAAATTCTGTTAACTTCGATTAAGGAATTGATAAATTAAGTGTATATTTTTTCAAAAGCTAGAATCAAAGTGAAATGATTTACATAACTTGGCGCTGCTTGGCGTGAGATACTGTCGTGTCTCTTGATGCCATTCTTATATCATTGTTTGTCAAATTTTAAATACGAGAAATAAATCCTATCAGATGCCATCTATCGGATGGCCATAGTCCGAATTTAAGTTTATATATGGTTATATATAATTATATATAATCTACATGGATAAATGCTTAATTCTTATATACCCGAGGCGAAAATATATGTCATACAATGCTCAAAAGGTAGGCGTAGCACTTGTAAGATTTAATTATATTAAAAAAGCCAGTGCTCCAAGAGCTGCTTTTGAACAAATACGACTTTGGAGCACGTGTAAGTGCTCAAAATGCTATTTTATTGTCCGGAATTTCATGCTACGTGTGCTTCATATGCTCCGTGTGCTGCTGACGGCGTGAGTTACAAATGCTCTCTGTGCTCAAAACTTTGGCAACGCACACTACCCTTTCATTCTTAGGGAGGGAAGAAAACCAAAAAATACAGCCCAGTCTATATTTTCGCTCATATGCTGTTCTATTGAAGCAAGAACTACTACATTTACAAGAAGGAAATAGTAATAATTTGCCAACCAAACGTAATTATGTATAATTATATTTGTTAAATGTAGTAGTTCTTTTATTTAATAAAATAGACACATATAAGTGAAAATAGTAAACTCGACTGTATTTTCTAGCTTTCTCTCTCCTCCCTAAGAACGAAAAGATTATTGTGTGCATCATCAGAATTACGCGTGCTATTTTAAGTTTAAACATTGTAATTTTATTGAACAGATATTAAGAAATAAGTAATTTCTCTGTTAAAATATTTTATTAATCATATATATATTTTATTACTAAATATAAAAAGATTTAATATTACATAATATGATATGTTTTATCTTCTCAAGATTTTTATTTAGTTCATTAGGTTCATAAATGGATGCAAATGATGATTGCTCATGATTATTGGAAAATGATGATGGATGAGAGACTGTCGAGCTATGTTGTAGTGATGTTGATTGTTGTGTGAATTGCATGAAACATTGAGTCATAAAATTTTTAAATTGTGGATTGTCGAATATCTGAGATGTTAATTCTGAGGGGGTCGAAAAAGGAACAAAACTTGAGTGGTGTGGAAGCGGCTGTGCATGGAAATCTCTTAACTGATCATTTGATTGCAAGAAGAAAAATCGGTTTATTTTTATGTTTGGCGGCGATGAAATAGACCCAAAATTTTTGTCGAAACTTGTTGAGAGATTGAAAGGAGGCTATGAGACAGTGGAAGGAGTTTGTGAGACAGTGGGAGGAGTTTGTGAGACAGTGGCAGGAGTCTGTGAGAGAGTGACAGAAGGCTGAGAAGTGGGATGAGTAATTTTGAAATGCAGGTGGTATACGCGGTTGTATTATTGTGAACCTGAGGAGCTGATGATTCTTCACGTGGGAAAACTCTGCTGTGGTGTAGAAGTCGAATTGCTTGACAAATTATTTACAATACTGCAGACTGGATCATTCTTTGCAGTGCTTGTGGCTTTCTCTTTATGATGTTCATTGTGGCTTTCTAGCTTGCGTTTCTTCAATCTTCTTTTATTTGAGGCCAGGTGGTTCACTTGGTATATTGTTGAAATAAAAGGAAAAACACACCAGTTTGATGGAGAAAATTGGTTTAATATTATTTGATACAATTCGGCCCACTTTGCGATATTGACCGTTATCGAACGAGGGCTGATATTCGTAGTGAAAACAACCGATGCCCGCTTGTTCTTGAGAGCTCAGCTCTCTCGCATGCGTAGAGAAGTGGGAGAGGCTTTCCTTTTGTCCTTCCCACTTCTCGTTCGTTTAGCTCGGCGTATACGGAATATGCCGAGCCCTAAGTATTTATAATAGATAGTACAGCTAAATGTATTATCTATCCAACATATATATAATCCGATTTGTCCACTAATTTTTTTGTGCGTTTGCAAATCTCCTCTGAAAAATTAAAGATGGACAAGATGCATTGCACTTTAGAGAATTCTGCAACATTTTATAGAAATAAAAGTTAGTGTAAACGCACCTAATATCACTTAAGGGAGACCGAGGCTCGTTGGCACAAGAGGTAAGTTGGCAATGCGTTCCGTTTATGTATTTATAGCGAAAGAAATAATGGAAAAGTTACCACAAAATATCTCTTTTATGATATAGGTGCTTTTCCCAAGTTTTATTTAAATCAAACAAGTATTACAATAGAAAAAGAGAAAACTCTAATTTAAAAGGTGACAAGTAAATTTTCGAGTGTTGTAAAATATCGTATTAATGCCCTTCAGCTTGAGAAATAAATCAAAGTGACGTATTATTAGTTAAAAGAAAAGTCTCTATTACTATACGACATGTCATTTTGAGAAACAACAGTAATTTATTGTAAGAAAATGACTGGAATCAACATATGTAGGGATGGGGTATGTTGGCTCATATCAAGGAATGCTTAGCTTAATTTGTTGTTGCCGCGCGCGTGAGACCTGTGTGAGCATGTGATTCTACGATGCTGATAGAAGCTAGATATATATTTATATTAAATTTCCAATTTTATTATTTTATTTTCTTATCAGCTTTTAAAGTCATATTTATATGTAAATTTATTATTTTTTATTATATAAATATTTTGAAAGATTAATCATGTCATTAGTTATATATTCTTAGTAAATATTCACGGATTAAGAGAATTTTTTAATTCGTACTCACTATAAGATGTCAAATTTATTCTAATGTCCTACGTCAAATGTTTTTCAACTAAAACTGCAACCACAATATATCTTTCTACACATGCTTGGCTACTAGTTTAATATATTATATTAACAGCATTTTGTTTATTATATATTGAGTGGCGATATTATGTGCTAAGCGATATTAGATGCGTTTAACTAATAAATTTAAAAAAATGTGCAAATTAGAAACTTGCACATTGCTTTCTCATTTTTTTTCGTTTATAAAATTTTTTTACGAAAATAAAGCTTTCTTTATAAAAAAGCAAAAAATAGAAATGCAACGAAAAATTGCGTACCATACAAATCATCAAAGAGTTGAGGGTGAAGCCCTACTGTGTTTCTTGTACTACATGCAGAGATCCATGCTGCACTGTCGCCATACAGTTCGTGAATGACTGCTTTCACATAAGATTTCCAATCTTCTGTGCGCTTGGTCTTTGATGCAATTAGAGCCAATTGCTGTGGTAAAACATAAAAACGGCCTCCTTGAAAGAGTGGCACCTAAAACAAACGGAATATATACAAGCAAGCCAGTTAATATATTTACAATTTAAAGTAACATTAATTATTCAAAATATTGCAAAATTTGTTTTGTTCTACCTTTTCTGGCCCATCAATAAAATATGTGGAAGGCAACTGTAAAAAAACAAAAAAATATATATTGTAATATTTCTAGAAATTGTCACAGTATTATTTATACAGAGTACACAAAATATACTGACATCAATATGAAATGGTTGAGCCTCTTTACGTTCCACTTTAGCACTATAGATTGATTTACATGTCTCATATAGTGCCTTTACAATGGAGGGATGTCAGTCAATTTATTGCAGTCTTGAGTACTTCATTTAATATATGACTTAAAAATTTCAACACATCATTATTAGCTGCAATATCATACAAACTGTTAATGTTAATTAAAAAATTAATGTATTATTATTATTGTTGTTGTGGTTATTAATTATAAAGTTGAAATTTCATACCATATAGGTAAATTGTATTTTCTAAATTACGCATCAAGGAAGATAAATTTTCATCAAACGATGGCTGATTTGTTGATACTGCGCTTGATGATGATAAATTATTTGTAAATTCAGAAGATGCTTCTGAGTTCGTCATTTGAGGCTTCGCTGAATTTTTAGTCTTTGTTGTATTCCCAGTACATAACTTTTGGTTTTAATATTCTCCGCAGGGATCACTTCTGAAGCATCGTAGTCTTCAAAAATTGATGTTTCACAAATTAAGTCACGTGCCTGTTTCTTTTGGACGCTTTCTTTGATCTTTAATTTTTTAGTTGTTAATTGCTTAATTGTTCTTTTCTTTGCCAAATCTGGCCTGGGAAAGCTTTCTGAGACCGATCAATTAAGGATCCAGAAAAAGCGTCTACATCTAAGATTTTTAAATCTTGCTCATCACCTACAAACAAGACAACAGCACAGTAGTGCTCATTAAGAACTGTATTTATATAGATTTTATTTTATATTATATATTATATATAAGCAAACACTGGTTATACTAACGAAACAGCAGTAATAACTTACCAAATTGCAAAATTTTTACAGGATAGGATTTTTTTTCGTTCTTGTCATTATTCCAGCATAACTTTGTCGTACATCCTATCTTTCTTTTACTGCGTAAAATGGTATCAGTTTTTTACCACGGTTCCTTCTTCTCCACCATAGGGTATCCAAAAAACCAAACAGTGGGAACCTATGGTCCCAGTATTTTTCGATTTTACATTCATTTTGGCACTGACACTCATTTTCACTCGTTTGCCATAAACACGCACGCACAATATTTATTTATAATATTTATACTATTTAAATAAATTATTTAAATAAATATTATAATATTTATTTGTCGCTAGGCGGTTTCTCTTTTGTCTTTTTTTCGCGAAAATCGATCGATCTGTTCCGCGTTTCAAGTGACGGTAATTATTCAGTTTAAAAGGGGGTCATCCCGTGTGACGGCCGTTTTTTCTTTAGCTTTTTTCGGGATTTTTTTTTGACGAACAATAAAAACATAGAACTTCAAACTTTTTACCATTTATTTATTAACATTTCAGCAGTAACTCAAATTTTTTTTAGGCCAAAATTCTCACTCAATTATGAGTTATACCACTGTAAAGGCACTCATGTCGAAAAAAAGTTTGCAAGCGGCGTCCATGATTCAGGCTGATCGGCTTATCTGAAATCAAAAAATCAAACAGTATTTTAATCTGTGAAGCTATGGCTATCGCCGGAACTAGGATTATTTGAAAATATTGAAAATTGAATATTTTACACGTTTTCAAAAATTTGATTTACAAATGGCATGATTTTTTGTGATTATTTTGTCATAAAAAAAATAACGGCTTGACATTTTTCAATTATCCTAGTTCCGGCGATAGCCATAGCTTCACAGATTAAAATACTGTTTGATTTTTTGATTTCAGATAAGCCGATCAGCCTGAATCATGGACGCCGCTTTTTTCGACATGAGTGTCTTTACAGTGGTATAACTCATAATTGAGTGAGAATTTTGGCCTAAAAAAAATTTGAGTTACTGCTGAAATGTTAATAAATAAATGGTAAAAAGTTTGAAGTTCTATGTTTTTATTGTTCGTCAAAAAAAATCCCGAAAAAAGCTAAAAAAAAAAACGACCCGTCACACGGGATGACCCCCTTAAAAGCCTCATTTCTGATTTCAATAACTTAGGGTTAATCGATTCGTAAACTGAATAATTACCCAAGACGCGACTCTATGTGGCGACGTGTTACACGTAATAAAAAGGTGATTAAAAAAGTGAAAAGTAGTGGTCACTCATTCAAATTGTGAGAAGTAAATTAGGAGGTCTGTCCAGCCATTTATGAAGTTAACCTGGTTTTTAACAGGTAAGTTTCGTATTTTACATTGATTATCCCAGTAAAAAGTCTATAGTCAAAATGATGTCAATATGACGTCAAAACCGTCCTTCATCGTCACTTTCTCTGTTCTATCTGGCGGTCGATTGTACTTCACAATTTATCGAAAATTACAAAAGTCAGCGATTTAAGCAAAATTCGGTATTATTTATGTGTAAACATATTTTAATTCATCGATTAATTATTATATATGTATATGTTATTTCGTAGCCAGTTTTCATCCAAAATGATTTTAAAAAAATCTGAATCTGATTCTTAAGATTTCATTGTGACTCATGATACAGAAACATTATCATAATATGACGTGTACAATCCTTTGGTTAATGTACTAACTAACCAAGTGATGACTCGTAGCTCTATATTATTATTTTTTTAAATTTATATTCATAATGTTAACTTATCTGTGAAACTGTTTGACATCATTTTGACTAACAATAAGTTGTTTTCACTCATCATATTTGATGATGACTTTGAAAGAAGTTCGATTTTTACAGCACTTTTCGAAGATGCCGAAGTCGAGCCTTGAACTGGGTAAAACCTCTATATGTAATCTACGAAAACGTTTGCGTGCTGAAGTTGAGAATCAAAACCGTGAAGATAATCTGGCCAGAAGTTGAGTTTAAAATTAATTAATTATGGTGATGTTTTTTTTTAAATAAATAAGAATATAAATGTAAATATCAATTTAATATGTCAATGTGTCTATAATTACAGGGCTAACATTTTTGAAAACTTTCAAAATGAAGGCGAAATACAGATTCCAGGAACAGCAGAAACTAACGTAGCCGAAGGTATTTTAAAGTAATTGTAAATAAGTGAGATAATTGGCAATGTGATAATTTTTCTAATACACTAATAACTTCTTTCTAATAACTTCATATAACATGATGGATGAATATCAAATTTGTAATTTTTATACTTAAATTTTATTTTGATTATATTCCATTGCATTACATATTTCGGTTTATACCACATTGCATCGAAATAGTACTCTGATAGATGTGGAAATATTTATCTTTTATAAAACAATAATTGTTTGCAATTATTAATTTATAAAATTGATACAATTAATTTCGAAAGTATTTTGAAGCAAAATACAGTACAGTAACAATATGGCAAATAAAGTATAATTATAAATTACTTAACAATATAATTGTAAAATTAAATTTTAAAAGAAATTGTCCAATAATTGAAAAAATATTTTAGTTGTATTGTTTAAACTATTTAGAAATATAATTGTGCATGAAGGAAATCAAATTAATCCATATATGTGCTTAAAAATGCACAATTTCTTAAATTATAATATGGAAATATGCAGCAACATGAAAGATCACACATTTAGGACGGCAAAATTTGTTTAATTTTTGGCAAATATTATTTAGAAATTTTATTTTAACAAAACTGCTGCGTTATAGCGAATCATCTTAGAGCAATCTTTGCAAAATTTTTGTCATTCATGATGCCATTATTGTGCAATGCTTCTACATTTTCCTATCAGTGTATGAAATGACGAGTTTCGTATAACGTGGAACATATTCCTCGCGTTATATGGAGATCAAGTGTAATATCACATTTATTTATTTATTTATTTATTTTTTCAGAAATTGAATCCCTTGACAGTAATGAATCTCAGGATGAACGTGAGGAAAATAATTTAATGAATCAGAGAAATGAGCGTGAAGATGTTAACAGTGAAATGAGCAATCAGAGTAACAGTTCCGACAGCTCAGACCAAGAAGAAGAAGGTGGAGTTAATAACAACCCTCCTTTCTACGATCCATTTGAAGATCCGCAAGATGATATATTCGATGATGACGACATTCGAAATTATGATGACGAAAATGATGACATTCTGCCTCTGTACAATGGTGCACCAATAACTGTTGCTGAAAGTATGGCTTTGATTCTGTCACTAATTTTAAATCATCAGTTAACAGGATCATGTGTTGCTGATTTATTGCATGTGTTACATTTACACTGTATTGCTCAAGGATTGAGGAAATTAAGTTTGTATCGTTTTCGTCGGTATTTCTCATTTTCAAACGCTCCTGTGACAAAAATTTACTACTGCTCAAATTGTATGTCACTCTTAGATCAAAATTATAATGTATGTCCGGAGTGTCAGGAAAGAAACAGAGTGTCTTATTTTATGAAGTTAAATATTATAGCACAGTTAAAAAAGATTTTAAGTCGGCCAGGTAGATATGAGAGCCTACAATATAGATTTACTAGAGAAAAAATGTCGATTAATAATATTGAAGACATATATGATGGTCAATTTTATCAAGAGGAAATTAGGAATGGCTTTCTCTCTAATTCTAATATTTCTTTTCTGTGGAATGGTGTACCTGTATTTAAATCTAAGAAATTCAGTATTTGGCCTCTTTATCTTATTATAAACGAACTGCCATATAAAATAAGGTACAAACGCGAGAATGTTGTTTTAGCTGGTCTATGGTTTGGTCCTGATAAACCAGACCCCAATTGTTTTATTCGCTCTTATGTTGAAGATTTTCGTAAGATTCATACTGGTTTTAATGTGCAGATTCCTCAGAGGGAAGAACCAGTATATGTTAGAGGAAAGTTATTGTTAGGTACCTGCGATCTACCAGCTAAATCCACATTTATTAAAATAAAATCTTTTAATGGAAAATATGGATGTCCGGTGTGCGAGTTTACTGGGGAAACCATACGTTTTCCTGATGGATCACACAACTTTTGTTATAGGTACGCAGAGCACTTTAATAAAAGAACCCTTGAAAATATGAATAACCATGCAAGGGAGGCTCAAAGAACAGGTAAAGCTGTATTTGGTGTAAAGAGTCAAACCGCTTTAAGACTCATTATGCCAGATTTTGTAAGAGACATGGGTATTGATTTGATGCACATTTTGTCTGGCATAGTTAAAAAGCTTATGACTTTGCATTTTGATTCCAAATATAGTGGGCATCCATTTTCTCTTCGGCTACTTTTGCCAGTAGTTGATGAATTACTGCTTAGTTTACATCCCCCAAAATTTGTTCATCGAATGATTCGAAGTCTTGAAGAGACGGCATTTTGGAAAGCCTCGGAACTGAAAACATGGTTTTTCTATTATTCAATTCCTGTTCTCAAACAATTTTTGCGAATAGAATATTTTGAACATTACTTGAAACTTGTGACAGCGTTGTCTTATTTAAATGCTTCAAGTATATCTGATGAAATGATAGACACAGCAAAAGAACTTCTTAAGCAGTTTGTGCGAGACTTTGAGCAGCTATATGGCATTGAATTTTGTTCAATCAATGTGCATTTGCTTCTTCATTTGGCAGATTGTGTACGTGAACTAGGGCCATTGTGGGCATATGCTTGTTTCCCTCTTGAGGATTTAAATGGTCAAATTTTGAAAAATATTCATGGCACAAGATATGTTGATACTCAAGTTTGTAAATTTCACTGGCAATATCTGTGCGCAGCAAGAAAATTACAGTCTTTACCAGAAGGCGCAGTTAAAGATTTTTGCCTCCGTAAGAGGAGAAAATACTTAAAAATAAGTGATAGAATTGGCGATCATTGTTTAGTCGTAGGCTTTCTTGTAGATTATATTAATGGCCAAGAACTTGTAGTTCAGGGTTTGCAAGTTTCTGGTGTAATGTATGAGAAAATTCAAATTTTTCACAGACTTCTCAAAGATGGATTATTGTAAGTTGCTGAGAGTTATTCCAAAGATTTGCAAACAAGATCATCTTTTGTTTCGCATCATTTAAATAATGAAAAAAATTTTGGGTCAATTTTTTCTTTTGCGAAGGTGAAAACCTGTCATTGTGAAAATAATAATTGTGGGTGTGAGAGCAGATATTACGTAATACTGAAAAAAATAATAAAAGTAGGTAGTTTTAACGTATTTCATGACGAACAAGAACGTCATATACCATTACTTTATATGCATCAATTTGAAGTAGGTGTAAGGATCTTTGCTATTCCTGTCCATAATTTAATATCTGTTTGCTTTTATATGCCTGTTAATGGTCAGATATTCTTAGCTGAGCCAGTAAATTTAAGTGAGGTAGAATAGATTGTTTTTAGAATAGAGAAATATTTAAAAAATATGTAAAATATGTAAATCTGTAAAAGAGATACAATTAAAAGTTAATTTGTATGAAAATTGTAAAACCAAATAAAATACAAAATCTTAAATAAAATATTAATTCTTTATTAATCCTTTTGACGAGAGCACTTTGAGCATTTATAACTAAGGTAGCATTTAGAGAATTCGTTTCTTTCCGCGAAAGAGAGTAGGTAAACTATGGGCGTTCTAACCCACCGCGGCGGTGTCAGATTACACAAGGGTAATCAGATTTCACGGGGGGGGGATACCGCGGGGGAGGGGGAGGGGGAGGGGGAAACCGCGGGGGGAGGGGGAGAGGGATACCGCGGGGGAGGGGGAGGGGGGTAACGCGTTTTCATGCGTTGCGGGGCGGGGGAGGGGGGTACCGCGTTTTCATGCGTCGCGGGGGCGGGGGGAGGGGGGTTACCGCGTTTTCATGCGTCGCGGGGGCGGGGGAGGGGGGTACCGCGTTTTTATGCGTCGCGGGGGAGGGGGAGGGGGGTACCGCGTTTTCATGCGTCGCGGGGGCGGGGACCGCGTTTTCCGGCGCCGCGGGGGAGGGGTACGCGTTTTCATGCGTCGCGGGGGCGGGGGACCGCGTTTTTCGGCGCCGCGGGGTGAGGGGGCCGCGTTTTCGCCGCGCCGCGGGGTGACCGCGTTTTTGCCGCGCCGCGGGGTGAGGGGCGACCGCGTGCAACGGCCGCGGCGGTCCGCGTGACGTCACCCGCTCGCGTTCCCGGCCCCCGTTCGCGCGCGGTCCCTCTCGTTCCCGGCCCCCGTTCGCGCTCACGATCGCTCCCGGCCCCCGTTCGCGCTCACGATCGCGTATCTTTTCTTCGCAAACGATATATAATCGTTTAGATTTTCGCGATATTTAATTTCTAATATTACATTTAAGTAAACGAAGACAGCTTAATTCTAATGACAAGGAATGGGATAAACGGAAAATGAAAAGGAAAAATTGTTTTACCATATTATATGCATTTATTTCTCATGTAGCGCATTATACACAATAGTATCTAAAGCGTAGACTAATAATTCACAATCAATAATTGAATTTTTATAGTAAAATTCACGCAGGATTCTAACTGCATTACATTTATCGATGATACCATTTTGGCGTAAAATGCTTACAAATTGTTTAAATTTTTCACTTACGCCATGAACATTTTGGCATAGTTGAAAACACACATTCTCAACGCAATGTTCTAGTTCGAACAGGAAGAGTACGGTTGACGGTTTCATGTATAAGCTGGTATCGCACGATGTCAATTTTATAATATCTGCATCGCATATTTTAACGAGCTCCAGATCTCGAAACGCTAACGATGATGGCGTCGGTGACTGCACGAGTCGCTGAATATCTGCACGTTTTTCGATGAGAGCCGTCCACGTTGCATAAGGCAGAATTATCCGATTGCCTCGGTTATCGCCAATATGTATATCCACAGAGGACATAGGTCCCGCGATGATTCCAACATCCAAAAATTTATATGCTGTCGATGTCAGGGCAAATCTCCTTCCCAAAATACGTGGCGTGTGGCGGGGTTTATCAAAACTGAAACAAATACAATTATATTTATAAAAGTTTTTTTTTTGCACAAGTATATACGAAAATTAGCGGTACTTACTCATTGTGCTGTTTCTCGCACGTTTCATTCTGAATCGGAACGTAGTAGTTCGCACCGTGAGCATTCATCGTATCTGGAGGCTGTTTGCGACGTACTCGAACCGTATCAAACTCTTGACTGCACGCGCTAGAATCTTCGTAGATCATTTATACGTACAAAACTGCGAATCTTGCAAATTGCACCAATGTACGGCTGCTGCATGGTGACCACCACCACAATCCACATAAATGTGATTTCTTTGTCAAAAACGTGATGAGATCACCTCATCGGGCAATAGCATCAAATATGATTTTTTCAAAAACATGTTGCGACGTGTCTCGCGATGATTTCATCGAACACGTGTAAAACTGCAAATTTGGCATTTTTCTGGTCGATGTACGGCTGCTGCATTGATACAGATCAAATCACCGAAAGTCACGTTATTGTTTTCAAGACGTGTCTCGCGATGATTTCATCGAACACGTGCAAAACTGCAAATTTGGCAATTTCGCATAAGTCAATGGTGCGTTATTGTTTTCAAGAACATACATGTCTCACGATGATTTCATCGAACACGTGCAAAACTGCAAATTTTGCAAATAGCGCCGATGTACAGCTGCTGAGATGAAATTAAATATGCTAGCAAACGATGCATCATTAGTAGAATATAAATTGACGAATCTGGGGGGATACGCTCAGTAGTCGAGAAGTCGTGAGTACAATTGTGTGAGAAAGAAGATCGTGCAATAATATGGAGCAAGAGTTGTTGGAGCAATCCGCCCTTTTAAATTCGTGGGAAGAATTTACCGCGTGGGAGCAACGATGCGACGAGTTTATCGAATCGTTGGAAGAACAAAGCCGAATTAAACGGCCACGATTATCGATCGGTCTCAAACAGTCGTTGATTGCTTGTATCGCACGACTCGAAGGTCTGAAAGATTCGGTACGTCAACGTTTCACGCATGTGGGTGCCGGATACAGTGCGAGTGTGACAGGACTCAGATGGCGCGAGATAGATACGGCTTTTGAAAGTCGTATACTGACCGGTGTGGTGATAAATTCGAAACACATCGACCCACGTCAATTTCTCAAAGATGCGAGAGACATTGTACTCATTCATGTGCGGAACGTCATGCAACGACACGTCAATGTAAAGATAAACACAATGTTTAATGGTGAATTTGTTGCGGGTGACAAACGCGCGAATAAAAGTATCGCTACGAGAAACAGTGAACTTTTTCGTACGTCCGATCTGCGCGAGTGGTACAAGCGACGCGTTATCGAGCCTACCCTAGCATCGCTGGAGGAATTCCAGGAACGTGATAGCGGATGGGCGTTGTCGCGTATACTGAATTTAACTGTTAACGTAAACAAGTACAATCCATTGCATGCAGGGTGTCTTGTGGAAATACCGCGAGAAATTAAAAAGAAGAAAGCGGTGATAAACGTGCGATCAAGAGACAATGCATGTTTCGCATGGTCAGTGACGGCTGCTCTGCATCCAGCCCAAAGACATGTAGAACGGGAATCGTCATATCCACATTACGCGTTGGTGCTAAATCTTACAAACATTAAGTTTCCAATGACGTTGGATCAAATTAAAAATTTTGAAAATTACAACGACATCTCCATCAACGTGTACGGCATCAAGAAAAAAAACGAGGAACTTGCTATCGTGCCAATACGGCTCACCGACAGAAAGATGGACAGGCATGTTAATCTGCTGTACGTGCATGACGACAGCGTGGGACACTTTGCATGGATCAAGAACCTATCCCGCCTCGTGAGCCTGCAACTGAGCACGCACCATAGTCGGAAATACTTTTGCGATCGGTGAGTATATGTCCTAATAATTAATAAAAATAAACCTTACTTATAAGATATATAAAAAATTTCATTATTTACAGATGTTTACACTATTTCTACACGAACGAGAAATTGGAAGCCCACACCGTCGACTGTCTGGAGATGAACGACTGCGCGATCAAGTTACCGAGCGATAAAGACAAGTGGTTGGCCTTTAAGAATCACAACAGGAAGGAACGAGTTCCGTTTATCGTATACGCCGACCTGGAATGTACCCTGGAGAAGATGGAAGCGGATCCGGAAACGTCCAGGTACACGTATCAACATCATCGCGTGTTTAGTATAGGGTACTACGTGCGTTGCTCGTACGACGACTCGTTATCAATGTATCGGTTTCGTCGCGATAAGGATTGCGTCGCGTGGTTCGCCGAGGAGCTAAGACGTTTAGCTCACGATGTAAAGACAATCTTGTCCACTAATTTGCCCATGGCGGATTTCACGCGAGACGAGTGGGAAAAGTTTAACAGCGCAACGCACTGTCACGTGTGCGAAAAACCGTTCAAGCCAGACGAGCCAGACAACGCGCGAGTACGCGATCATTGTCATCTGACCGGTCAGTACAGAGGTCCCGCGCACTCAAACTGTAACTTAAATTATAAAGATTCGCATTGTATTCCGATAGTTTTTCATAATTTATCAGGCTACGACGCGCATTTTATTATAACGGAAATAGCAACAGCGTACGAAGGACATGTAGATTTACTCCCAATTACCAAAGAGAAATACATTTCGTTTACGAAAAATGTTAAAAGCACCGAAGATAAAGATAAGAAAACTTGCGTTAAATTGCGATTTATCGATTCGTACAAGTTTCTCACCGCTAGTCTCGACAAATTGGCATCTTATCTTAACAAGGATAAACTGCGAATATTGCAACGCGAATTTTGTAAATTATCCGCAGAAAATTTTGATTTGTTGACACGAAAAGGCGTATTTCCGTACGAGTACATTGACTGCGTCGAAAAGTTGGAGGACTCGTGCTTACCGTCGCGCGACTCGTTTTACAGTTCATTGACAGGTGACACCGTATCTGAAAGCGATTACGCGCACGCCGTCAACGTCTGGCAGCGGTTCTCCATTCGAACGCTCGGTGACTACAGCGATTTATATCTCAAAACCGATGTCTTGCTGTTGGCCGATATCTTTGAAAATTTTCGCGATAGCTGCGTCGCGAGTTATGGACTCGATCCAGCATATTATTATACTCTACCGGGTTTTACGTGGGATGCTATGTTGAAGCATACACGCATCAATTTCGAATTGCTCACCGACATTGACATGGTCATGTTTATCGAACGCGGTATACGCGGCGGTTTGAGCCAATGTTCGAACAGATACGCGCTGGCCAACAACAAATACATGCAGTCGTATGATCCAGCGAAACCATCATCGTATCTGATGTATTTTGACGTAAACAACTTATACGGCTGGGCAATGTGTCAACCATTGCCATATGCAGATTTTCAATGGGTCGACGACGTAACCAATTTTAATGTTACGGATATCGCGTTGGATTCCTCGATAGGTTACATTCTCGAAGTCGACTTGGAGTATCCGCAACATCTTCACGACGCGCACACTGACCTACCGTTCTGCCCAACGCGCGATAAACCACCTGGTAAGCTGCAGAACAAGCTCCTCGCAACATTATACGATAAGAAACGTTATGTAATACATTATCGCAACCTGCAGCAGTGTACTCGTCACGGTCTTCGTATATCAAAGATTCACCGCATATTGAAATTCGCGCAATCTCCGTGGCTTCGCGATTATATTGAACTAAATACGAAATTTAGAACATTGGCCAAGAATGATTTCGAGAAAAATTTATACAAATTGATGAACAACGCTGTGTTCGGCAAAACCATGGAGAATGTGCGGAATCACGTTGACGTGCGACTCGTGACTCATTGGGAGGGTAGATACGGCGCGGAGGCAATGATCGCGAAACCGAATTTTCATAGCCGAAGCGTCTTTTCGGAGAATTTAGTAGCGATAGAAATGCGAAAACTCGAGGTGAAGTTCGACAAACCAATCTACGTGGGTATGTGCATCCTCGATATATCCAAGACATGTTTGTACGAATTTCATCACGAGTATATGTTACCGTTGTATCGCGAAAAGTGTAAAGTCACGTACACTGATACTGACAGTCTCATTTATCACATCGAGTGCGACGATGTGTATGAGACCATGAAGCGCGACATTAATAGATTTGACACTAGCGATTACGCGGTCGATAATGCGTATGGTATCCCACTCGCCAATAAAAAAGTTCCGGGTTTGATGAAAGACGAAAACAACGGCGCGATAATGACTGAATTTGTCGGGCTTAGAGCAAAGATGTACGCCTTGCGAGTGAACGGTAAGAAAGATACGAAAAAGGCTAAAGGTGTTAAGAGTAACGTCGTAGCCAGGTCGATAACGTTCGACGATTACACGCGATGTCTGCGCGACGAAATTGAAATGACGCGACAGCAGGCTTGCATAAGATCCAAACAACACGAGGTGTACACCATGTCCGAAACGAAAATAGCACTAAGTCCGTACGATGATAAACGCTTCATTATACCCGGTTCTACCGAGACGTTGCCATGGGGGCATAATAAAATACCTTAAATATATATTGTAATTACATTTAGATATTTATGAAAATAAATGACTCATTTGTATGTATAATATGTTTTTATATTGTAATAAATTTTTTTACAATACATTATTCTTGTGTATCCACGAATTGTGTGAATTATCAAATCCTAACCACTTTACATAAACCTCATCCCCCCTTTTGCGCAAAACTTTTCAACGAGATACACGTCGGGATTAGCAACGCGATGTAACTCGTATTCGTAGAAGCCGCCGGCGACGGGTTTTCCGCAGGAATCTTCCAACAGATACGTCACGGGATTAGTTTTCTGCACTTTGACGATTTTAAACACCTCCGTGGTCCAATTTGGCGTGTATCCTTTCTCGAAGATTGTCTTGAATTTACTCACGCGTACCGAGTCGCCTACTTTGAATCGCGCGGGAGCAGCGATCTTTACGTGACTGTACACCGTTGTCAGGAGCTTGTCGGCGATCGCGGGGGTAACATCGATAGGTCGCATGCCGATAGTTCGATGCTTTCGCGCGTTGTAATCCGATACGAGACCCGACAGCGAGTCGATCCATTTGTAATTTCCATTGAGCGTAAACATTTTCCACATGTCGTTCTTGAGCGTGCGATTGAATCGTTCGACGACCGATGCTTTCATTACGGAATAGGTCGAATAGTGATTGATATTATGTTTCTTCAAGAGTTTCTGCACGTTTGCGTTGTAAAATTCTTTGCCCTTGTCAGTCTGCAGATTTTTCGGACATCTTCCACTGTCTCGAATTATTTTCGCAATCGCCGTAGTAACCTCGGTTCCGCTCTTGGCCTTGAGCGGTACGGCCCAAGCGTGCTTACTCAGCACGTCGATAACAGTGAGTATGTAGTGGTAGCCTCTGTTGAATCGCGTGTATGGGCGCATCTCGACCACATCCGCCTGCCACAGGTCATCGTATCCGCGCACTATGACGCGTCTTCGCGAAAAATTTCTTCTCGCAGGAGCGTGTAATTCTTCCACCAGCCTCCGTTTCTCAGTTGATTGCTTCTTACTAGCCATGACGATGACGCGCAACTGACGCAGAGATCAGATGTACGTTCTTATCTATTCGCGATGATACGCGATAATTACTTCTTGAATCATCTTTTGAAGTTCGTTTAAAGTAATTTGCACGTCATTCTGGAATGCAACCATCTTTCTCTCGATTTCATCCTGCCGATCTTTCAAAATTTGCACGCTCTGCTGCACGTAACGTTTATTGGCCGCATCGCCATCATCTACAGGCGACGCTATCCGTCGAATCTTGCGCGAATTTGCATCAAAGTCGGTGGCGACCACGCAAAGGGCGTTATCGCGCACGTAATTTCTGATTAATCCTCTCCATTGATAGTACGGTTCCGCACCGCCTCTTCCGAGCGATATACCAAACTTGTTGATCGGCATTTCGATGTTGATTGAATGACTCGCCGACGCGCGGTTTAATTTATAATAAGTCCAGCCTCGCGAAGTTCCTCGATAATCGATAGGATCTCGTTATCGTGACCGGTGTGACCGGCAAGGCGCGAAGCTTCGAGCAATCGGAGACGATCTACAAGCTCGTTGGGATCGTCCCAATGAACATAGTCAATCTTGTTGTCGTTTAATGTCATGGCACGCGGTATACCTTTTCCAGCTTTTTTACCCGAAATCAGCGGTGCAATTGTATGATCGATCTTGTTACCGTTTAATGTTATGGCACGCGGTATACCTTTTCCAGCTATTTTACCCGAAATCAACGGAGCGATTATATTTGTGTATTTGGGTCCTCTGTTGCCATTTATTTGAGCATGAGCATCGTAATTGCGTTTATGAGCACTTGTCGTCAACAGAATGCTCTTGTATGTTTGCATGTCATCCTCCGTGTAGATGTCATAATCGGGAAGTTTCTTAAAGATCAACTCGTAAAGACCGCGTGTGCCAGCGTATCGTATACCGTTGATAATTATGTTGTCCGCGTTGTCCACGTCAAAACGTTTATTACCTAGCATCATTCCATCGTTGCTGAAATAAACGCCGTATACGGTGTCTATACCGCTTTCTTGATCGCCACTGAGAACTGCCCCGACGTACTTATGGCTCAATGGACCCAAGCGATCTCGCGACATTTCTCGACCCTCAGATGTTTGCAACTGCTCCCGAACAGACGTCACGAGTGAGTCATCCGTGGTTTCGAAAACATCCTCGTTTGCGAGTGATTTGACCATTGGGGGTTGCACGGAAGGCGCTGAGGTTATCAGCGGTTCATTCAATGAATCTTTCGATTTACGCGGTTGTAAAATTTTGGATATTTCGCTCAAATTAGATGGCATATTTATCGATCGTTTCAACGTAACCGGAGTTGAAGCCATTACAGAGTCGTTAAACGAGGCGTTGGTCGTTTTCGTTTGAGCTTTGGCTCGTCGTCTTCCCACGCCGTTTCATTCTCAATCTTTGACACATCAGATTCCTTGCCAACGGTGTTTTCGGCAATCTGCCTTAGAGGCTCGATGATGGGCTTAAGTGTCTCTCCAACGCGATATCTTCCTCCATTTTACCTGTTTTCAAGGCAGTGATACTTTTTGCGAATCGAATTGCTCGTTTTTTGCAATTTGATTTGCTATCCTCTCGCGCTCTCTAATTTCCTCGCTGCTGTCCATGTTGCGATAACGTTGTTCAATGGACGCGTCGGCGACAACTAAGCACGTTTCGGTATCGCAAGTCGTTAAATCCTTTTCTGTATCGACCATTCGAAATCGCGCTGTCCTTGTCTATCACCACAAATCCATACTTTGTTGCCAACATGTATGACACAATTTACTGAAATCATCGTAAGACATATCTGTGTTTACGTGATCGTTGTATACGTGTTTCAGATTGGTACCATCCTGTTTAAACAGAATCAATAAATTCGCGTTGTCTCGTATAAGATGCTTCGGTATCTTTGCATACGTCTGACAAAGATAGAAGGAGTCAACGTGCGCGTGCCGGCCCATTGCAAAGTATTCTCTTATCGTATCCTGCTTGTCGCACGCCACGTCATCAAAGATAAAAATAGAATTCGGAAGCGCCTCGCTCGGTGGAATGACGTCACTGTTGTTCGAAAACGTAAAGTAGCCAATCTCTTCTATCGGTGTTAGTATATTCTCCAAATATCGATATTTCGGTTGTTGCAACGATTTCGAGTACACATACACGTTCTCGAAACGTACACCGTGCGGACTTTCCAGCAAGCTTATCAAGACGTTTGTCTTGCCGCAATTCGACGGACCGCAGATGATACCGCGTATAGAAATCGGTAGCACGTCTCCATGTTTGCGTACCTCTTTCGTTAACTGTATCCTATCGTCAAAGTTTGTCACTTTGATCGTCCGCGATTGTCGTACGAACCGCATTTTACCTCCCCTCCACAACGAATGAAAAACAGTATCGAGAAAGCTGGCCTATTTATAGAGGCGCGTAGAGCTGAGATGCTCAGTCTTTAAAATGTTTTTGCTCGTGTCGGACTAACAGCGATATTTACGATTTAACCGCCGAGCAGTTGAAGTATATACCAAAGGTCATTCTACTACGACAGTTTTATAATTACATAGATTACTTGTGGGATAAGCTTCCCGAACATATCAAGGCAGATTCGGAAGTTCAGCAATATCGTCGCTGTTTAAAACATTATAATTTGCCGAGTCAGCAAACGCACATCGACGGTCCGCCACCGTTGATAAAAAACTGCGGCGAATGGCCGCCGAAGATAGGTCGAGGTCTGCTGAATCGCGCGATAAATGCGCTTCCGATCGAATTACATATCCCCGGCTATCAATTTTGCGGTCCGGGAACTCATTTAGAAACACGATTGGCAAGAGGTGATCGGGGTATCATCCATTGGACGCAGCGTGCCGCGAGCACGACATAGCCTACTCGCGTAGCC
>JASTWK010001968.1:0-21299 GCA_030770225.1 Temnothorax unifasciatus
GGACCGTTCCAGTGATCATTGAAGTAGTTTTATAAGTACTCGAAGAATGAGAATCTACGGAGAGATCTTCCGAAGACTAATGTGTACTAACTTTAATACTAAACGATTAAACGATTTATCAATTTTTTTCAGTGTGCCTTTAGAGATCTAACATCTGTTTTTTATAATGTAAAAAAATCATGATTTATAAGAATCTTTTAATAATTATACCAAATCAAATTTGAAATTTTATACTGCAGTTGTATTTTTTGTTATCAGTTTATTGATTACAATTTAGCAATTATTGTTGTAATAATCAGTAAATATATTAATTATAGTGTTTTAAATTTTAATTATTCTTTTAATGTATTTCTTATTTAAATTTATTTTATATTTATTTTTCTTTTTGTTATCACATTTCTGAAGAGTCTAACATTTTTTGTCAAATATTATTTGCTAAGTACCTATTATCATCTTTTGAATAATGACTCCACTTTTTTATGGAAAGAAAGATACAATTACGCTTATATTTATATCTTTCTTTTTATGATTTTTTACACTATGTTTTACTAGTTATCCATCTTCTTTGATTGATTTACTATGTATATTTTATATTTTCGTGTTTATTCTTATTCTCATTGTACTCGCATGTAAATATCATGACAAGAGCATATGTATTCAACAGGCATCTGTGAAACGCGAAACGCAGGAGATCAGAGTTTTTGTCGCACATTGTTACGTCAATTTTTCGCTAGAGTTATAGCGCTTTGAAAATTCAGCATGCACGTATCATTCATAAAAGAAAGTTGCCCGTATTTTTTGCACGTAATGCGACAGATGCGCTAAAAACAGGTGTGAAAACACGTGTAGTACCAGGTTGCTTTGAATATGATACCGCTACCGAGAAATGCTCGCGTGGTCGCACTGTCCGATTCCTAAATCAAAATCACGGATCGATATAATTGTTAATATCTCCGCACAAAAAAATCGTAATGAAATGATTTTCATCTATCTGAAAGCTAAGACTGGAGCGCTTGTAATGAATGCAGGATCGCTTATCTCGGACGATCAGTTTACGAGATATTAATTGTTGAAAATAAATTAATTTTGCCTCGAAATCTCCGTCTTTAAATATCTTTATGAAACCGCGAGTCGAGATAATATCGTTAATATCTCCGCTTAAATAATTGCAGCGAGATGATTTTCGTCTCGTTCGAAAACTAAGACTGTAGCGTTTTAATGAGTGCAGAATCGCGGATAACTAAAATTGACAAGGATCCGTTGATTAATTACAAAAATAAAATTAATTACGCCGAATCGATCTCCGCTTAAAATAGAAATCTCATTATATATTTAAAGGTATATATCTTTTCGCAGAAAAGTCGTAATGGCTTAAAACAAGTTGCATTAAAAAATGCATGTTCTCATTTGCAATGATATCAAGATTATGTGCTATTTTATCTCTTTTTATTAAAAAAAAAAGTAAAGTTTTTAATTTTATAGCCTGTTTTTATAGTAACAAATACATTAAATGCGGAAATCTGAAAAAAAATACACGAAATATCATATAAATAGTATAGGGTTTCTTGTTACTTCAATTTTTTGATTCGATTATTTATCTTTTATTGAGCGCTCTCAATTCAAACATAGTAAATAGAACAATGATATTTTAATTGGTAATGCAAAATATATTCGAAAAATATATTTAACTGTTGCTATTATCTCTTTAAAATGATACACAAAATATTAACGTAAATATTGGAACGCATTGTAGAATAAAAGATTAATAAAATTGCATTTTTTCCCGCGGTCATAACATAAATGTTTTAGTCAATTGAATTGCTTGAGCTGCTCAAAAATGTTGCTTGAATAGACAATGCAATTTTGCATTATCATCAGAGTATGCGGCGCCCTTCCGCCTTCACAAAAAGTATAGGAATAAAAGCTGAATATTTTGCTTATTGCTAATGCTGTAACAAATTGTTAACATAACATTTCGCGATCATGTTTGTTAGTACTGAATAGCTCCGGCAGAAAGAAAGCAGCGATCAAAGAGCGAAAAAACAAATGAATGAATGAAACACAATCGTCTGCACAGTTATACATATATGTCTTATCCTCAGTATAATATACGATTCCTTCCTTCTTTTGACACATAGATTGCTGAGATCCTCGCAATCCTCTTTCGGGTATCCGATTTACTTTCGTGTGGCTTCCTCATGACTGCTTTTAGGATCGTTTTAAGAGAAATAAAAATACAACAACAGATAAAATCCTAATAGACAAAAAACTGAAATTGCTTTTACTTTAGAAGATAATATTTGGCACATGAAATAATATCAGAAGTTTCCTGTGCATTTTTAATATATATATATATTTATATATTTTTTATATAATTTTGTGAAACAAAATTTTTTTATGCCTTCTAATATAAAATATTTGAGCACTGATAATATTAAAGTTTTGAGTCTTAATATGTTTATAACACAAAATTATTTTTAGCGAATGGAAGCAACAGCGGAATACACGTGAAAAAGTCAAAAAATAAAATAAAATATCGTAAAAAGCTTCGCTACAAGGTAATTTATTTCAGCAGTAGCGAAGATCTAAAAGGCAATCTAGAAGATGTAGGCAAATTTACGTGCCATTACATGGATACTTGAGCACAAATTTCATATTATTTAAAATATACGTAGGTATTTTTTCAGTGTTGAGGTAAAGTCCAACAAATTACAGGAATTTTGAGGATTGTACATGTCTACAGTGCAATCATCTAGTTGTCAAACAATGTACAAATTAATCCGTAAATAAAAAATATACATATTAATTCCACATTTCTGCCTGATTATATTGTATCGTTGCAAATAATAATTAAAGTACGTCATTAACTTTTTGAAGAGATCTTCTGATGGATATGTTCCACTTTTCAGCAAATCATAATTGTGATAATTAATTCACAGTCAGTTTATACGTTAAGTATTTATGCTTTCGTGTATAAACTCGATTAGTTTATCTCTTCCGCTTTGAAATTGTACAGATGTCATGAATTTTACAAAATAAGAGTCTTAGGAAGTAACACGCGATGTCAAGTCTTTATAGAATCTTGTAATGCGATAAGTTGTGGAATCGCGTGAGGATTTCGCATAACAGGTGGGTATGCCCGTTCACCTTAACTAATTTTATGAGTTTCACTTGCCAAAGGATTGCAGGGATTTCCCCCAGTAACACGGAGACCTTGATAGAGTTCTTATTCTATATCTTATAGATTTCATCGTTTGTGCTGCACTTTGAACTTGTCATGGTTTCAGGCTGCTTCGTCGTATCTTCGTGTTTAGAATCTTATTTGAGTGATATGCTTAATACGCATAATATAATAATACTTTCATAAATATACAATATACCATCTGCAAATTATTTGTATCATATGTTACTTAAGATTATTAATTGTTCTTGCTAACACTTTCAATATTATTTTTGTTCCAGGTATGTATTCGGGAAAATGCGAGCGTATTAGCCGGCCATTGTACAATTTGTGCGTGAGTAAATTGTGAATTCGACATCTTATGAGACCGTCATTCTGTCATTTTATCCCCGCCGAGCTAATCTACACGGGATCCCTATTGTTTGAGCCTCTTTTTCATTTTATCCGTACTTTTGTTATCTCCTATTGTCTTGCACTACGCCTCGCACTTCGTCTTTCATTCGACGTTCGGTTCGATAACAAGCTAGAGCGAGCAGAATATAACGAAAGAATATACACAAGCTCAGTCGCCGTGATGTCTGGAGGAAAAAGCTGCGCTGTCATATCCTCCGTGTAAGGATAAAAGGGATCGCATCTCCATTGATGATTTGTGTGCGTTTCTATCTCGGTAAAAGCCGAACGGAACACAAAATCTTCGCTACGAGAGTGAGGCCACCAAGCCGCTCTAAACGATGACTTTTTCTTACATACAACGCTTTATCGCTAACGTGCACTTTACGATACCGCTTCCCGTAGGATGTATCATGCGCGCACAACAATCAATCGTGCTTCCGTCACAGGTAGCTTTGCCGTAACGAATGAGGAAGTTTAATGACGGCGCTATTACGTCAAGTGCCTTAATAACGTTTCGCAGAGACCATTCCCGTTCGTACTTCGCGCTAATTCCGTATCAAACTACCAGCGAGACTGAAGTTACCTCGACGCGATTACCTCCCGGGAACAGGAAAAAATACTCCCGAGCAGTTCTTTCGTTATATTTGTCACGAGTTGGGAAGTGCGCGTTTCGCGAAGTTTCGTCTTTTTATCGATAGAACTTAATTTGTCGCGCAATTTTCATATTCTTTTTTGTCACTTTGCGCTATCGCAGTTTGCGTTGTCCAAAGCTGTTGTCGTGACTTTTTATCGCGCGATTATGTTCACTTCTCTTTTTCTCTTTCTCTTGCACAGAAGAAAATATTATATTTAATTTTACAACATGCGCTCGTTATGCAAAAACTGCACCGGTTAGAGAAAAAGTTTGTTATTAATTAAAACGTTGATTAAAAGATTGAATATTCGCTTAATCCAATTGCAATATCCTATCATCTCATATTATTCAATAAACTACGTATAAACTACGTATAAATATCTTCGTCCGTGAAACGATGGATGGAAATAGTAACGTCTAACTAACAGATATCCTAGCTTTATTGCATTTATTGGTTGAGCTATCATTTCTTTGTTAGCAGTAAAACAGATTGATTGTATTTCGCGAATTTTTGAATAGTCAGCTAACGATCCTATTCTGACACTCTCACTTATAACACTCTCCCTCCTCTTTCTCTCTCAACGTAACTACAGGTGAAAATATAGATATTTCATGATGTGTTAACACTAGGGAAGCGAAATGAAGCTTTCTCAATAATGCGAATTTCTATTATAACGTATCGGAGATGTATTATAGATAATTTGAAGATCGTTGACTGTTTAATGCAACAGAACTTTCTGATTGTGCGGTTTGCTCAATCGATATTTGCATCAACACTAACTGATCAGAATCACCGACGACAATCGGAAAATTTATATCATGCTCCGAACGCAAATACGGTCTCGTATTTGGGTTCCCTGCCTCCAAACGACCGCATCCATTATACACCGCAATATACAATCGTGCGTGCTCGTTTGCGCGTTGCAACATATGGAAACTCGGATAACATTTTATCGGAGACCGCGAACGGAAATGACCGGCTAGAGAAATCGTTCGTTATCATCGGATATCGCATTCGCGCGAGCGTTCTCAAAGGAAAGTCGCGGAGCAAGTCCATCACCACGTCTATTCCCTTCTCGCAATCGAGTTCTCAAGTCCGTGCTGCAACAGTCGGGTCTCGCCGGCGCGCGGCGTGACCGACGTGCATTGTATAACGAAGAGGGACGCACGTTTCACCTGCAGAAGAAGAAAGTGCATAATAAATCTTTCGACTTTTCCTCCGACCATCCGGTGGCACCGGCTTCTCGAGTGTGAGGGTCCGCGGAAAATGAGATTTCCCCGCGGCGCGCGATGCGACGCAGCGCGGCGTCTCCCGCGCTTTCAAAATTCAAAAGGAGCCCCACGACGGACGCTCCACTTCGGGAGAAACGCAGCTGGATGGTGAGAGCACGGAGGGACCAAAGCGAAAAGTCGGACAAGGAAAATCAGTTCGTGCTTAACGGAGAGAACTCGACGGCAACCCGTGGCACCTTTAGAGGCGAACTATTGTTGGCTCCATAACTGTCTTTGCTATTGTCACGCGCAAAAAAAGACACTCCTTTCCGCGTCCTCCGCAAATGACTATGCTCCGTGCTTATGCGTCGTCTGCGTATCTCTTGTTGTTTTCTCGTGCTTATCTTAACGGTACCAGAATATTCCAGTATATTCCCTATGGTAGAGAACTTTGATATTGCTTCAATTCTCTCTGACCTCAGTCTACAATTTACTTAGTTGAATATAAAAATACGCTCCGATGTTTTTAGTTATTTTAACAATTTTAATATTAATATTAATGTCACTGTGTTATCATGTTTGCTTCAAGACAAAGAAGATAACAATATATTTTAATTTCCAATGAATCAATTTCTTATTAAATTTTCATTATGAAAAAGCATTATGGCACTGCTATTATTTTTACTGATTGACGTTTTAATAAAAATACTTGCTATTTGTATGGAAATGGAATAATGTGATATGAACAATTGAATCTGAATGAGAAAATACATTTTAATAAAACGTCTGCATCTAAATTTATGTACGTTTTATCATTTTGATTGAAAAATCCGTGGCTGTTATCAAGCGTTGCAATCGTAATACAGAAAATGACAACTGAAAAAAGGAAAGAGAAATAATAGATGCGCTCGATAGCGACTATACCTTTCAAGTGGGAGCAAATATCTTGATTTAATATTAGTTCGTGACGTTGGGAAAGAGGGAGAGTAGCTGTCGATTCCTTCCCCTTAGCAGGGAGGAGTTTACGCATTAGTAACAGAACGTCGCGCAATTCGTTTTGGTATCTGTCCCAAAAAGGACAAAAGTTCGAATAAAAAGAAAGATGTATCGTTTCCATTCCAAAGTATGCCGATATTGGTTTCAATTTTTTTAAAGATATATATATTTATCTCTCAGATTCTTACATATATTTTCCGAAATACGTAATAAAAAAGAATTGGTATAAAGAATATGTTTCTTCAACTTTCATATTTTAAAAGAATATTACTCCATTTTGTCTACTGTTATCGAAACTGAGATCCTTTTATCTATACTTGCACAGTATCGTATCTAATCGATTACCTTTCTGGTAACAATCTGCGCAGTTGCCTGCTTTTGTTTAATGAACGTAATGCGGATTATACTGGTTTTGTTTAACGAACATAATGCGGATTTCCGTTTCTGTTTGCCAAGAAGCTCTCAACCCACCTATCTTATGCCGGTAGTTCAATTTCGCTTTGATCGTATTTGCGTATTTAATTATATATTCATTCGATTGCGGCAAACCCGCCGCAAGAGCGATTCGTATAATAGAGATAATAAATGTCTACATCATGGCGTATACAAACGCGAAGCGTTGTACTTGCTTACTATTTATTTTCATGACAGAAAAAATAAATATCTTTTTCATATCTTTTGCAAAAAGTTATTTACGTACATCTTAATATTTATATATTTATATTTAGTTTTATATTTAGTATATATTTACATATTTATATATAAATATATACTAAATATATGTATAAATATATGTATATATTTATATTTATATTTAGTTTATGTATGTATAATTGTTCGGTATATTTAATCATACATATTGCAATAACTTCCGTTAATAAAATGTTATTTGATGCCACTCTGTGCAGTTTAGATTTATTCGTAATGTATTAAGTTTAACGCAACAACGCAAACTGTTCAATGAAGTTTATATTGAAGTATTGCGTTGCATATTAATTTATATCGTTTATATCAAACATAACGGTTTAAACATAATGAAATGTTTTTTGTGTGACAAAGTAGTCACAGTAACGAATAAACTTTTGGTCAACTTGTTGCACTTACTTAGTCATTTCTCAATTCACTATAATATCTACAAATTATACGTTAAAATAATTTTTTTTAACTTTGAGCAATAGAGGTGTACTTCACGGAAAAAAAGACTTGGTTGAGATAACCAAAAAAATGGTCGCCTCGACCAAGTGCCTTGATTATATATGCGCCAGTTGATTTCTTGGTTACATATACCAACGGCACTTGATTAGACTGCCGTAGTTGGAGCAACCATAGTACTTGGTTGAACCATCCAAAAGAAATTGGATGTCACTCAGGTGTGACTTGGTTGCTCTAACCTATTGTTTTGGTTGACTTTACCAAGTTAGTTGGTTGATGGAACCAACTACTATGGCCCTAAGCAGAATGGCTGTCTCGGCAGTGTTTTATGCCTTAAGTCTTTTGTCTTATGTAACGCACAATACTGTCAGTATTGTGCGTTACATAAGATAGCTGCCAAGACAGCTATTCTGCTTAGGCCCTATGGCTGATGCAAGAAATGAAAGAAATTGTAATTATTTGTATTAATTATTTCATAGGAATGAACGTGCTGACGTACGAAGTTTTTCATTAAATCCAGCGGTTGTACACATGTTGCATTGAACGATTACTTTTTTTTTCTCATTGCAGATAATTGTTTTAATAATGCTGAAGGTTAAGTTAGGTTGGTGAAGGACTTCGCGGGTCCGCCGGCGATTCCCGCCGCGCTCTCGTTCTCCAAGATACCTCACAACACCGATACCGCGGACACGCAGTTATCGGGACACGACCGAGAAACTCACTGCCGAGGGGTTTATCGCAATAGTACAGCAATACCAATTCGAAGCCATGGTGCGGGGCGAGGGAATCTCGGCCGGGACGGGGGATCTCGGCGGCGTGTGGATTTCCTCGCCCTGTATCCCTGCGCGAGCACCATGGCTTCGAATTAGCATTACTATACTACTTATCGCTCGCGTTTCACCGCGACCGATACCCGCACACGACGCCGATGAGAAAAATCGTCAACGATGCAACAACAGGTCGAACGACATCCGTACGTCAGCACGTTCAGTCTTCAACTGCAGTGCAGCCATGGCCGCGGCATGCCATGGCTTCTTAATTCACCAAGAACTTGGTTAAACTAGCTGCGGTCATTGATTGTGAGAAATAATTTCTGGGTGACCAATCGGAATACAGTTTCTTACTTACCTCAACCAATTGCGTTGGTTATAAGCACCAATAGTTCCTACCAAATTTGAATTGTCAAACTCATTAAATGTACATAGTTACGGCAACCAAGTCAATGGCTGTAGTTACCAATATATATGTAACCAAGAAAAACTTGGTAAATTTAACCAAGCCTTTTTTTCCGTGTTGGATACATATAATAATCATTTGCCATTGGACATTGTTTTTAAGTTTTTTTAGCACATTAGTACAGCAGATTTTACAATGTGGGGCACAGCAATTATACGGTTAGCTAAAACGAGGTACACTTTCGGAAGTAGGGAAATTTATAATCTAAGTCCCGCCATATATTAGGCAAAGTTACTTCCAGTCGTAAGCGCCGGAATATATCAATAGTCGAGCGATCCGTGTGCGTGTGGTCGCGCACGCGCGCGTAAAGATGCATTTTGCATGCATGCATACATATATATAGATCAAACGTTCCTCCCATAGAACAGCAGTGACTTCCACTGCAGTTATCGGTGAAATCATTTTAGTTGCTCTAACTCCGTTTCGCTTTTCGGCGGATTAATTAGCATCGATACGTACGTGACAGATAAAAATTTATTACGCTTTTATTTGCCAAAATTTTTCTTCATTGTACAAAAATTCGTGATGCCGCGTATACATACATATATGATACACTTTATTATTTTATAACAAAATCTTCATTTTGACATCAGTTTAATGACAATTTAACAGATCTCATATATTAGCCATTAATAGATATTATCAATACGTAATGAATATACATAATTGTCATATTCAGATCAAGATTGATCAGAGACGGCCTTGTTAATTAATGAAACTAACTTATAAAATTTGTTACCGATTGGAAACCATTGCGATCGATTTAATCAATTCAAATTGCATATGAGAGACATTCAATATATCAAATACCTATTTATTCGATTATTCTGTGTGTATTAAAATTGCTAGATATTTTGCTTCTTACGTATTTTGAATATAAAATAATAAAAAAAGATAATTTATAGCCAAATATATTTCAAGGGGATAAAAGTACACTGGTTTTCAAGATATTTGTGACATTATTATTCTCTGATAATGAATTATTTTCACAGATTCAACGATAATACAGTGGAAGGAGGCTATAAAGAGTAGAGGTATATATATATTACAATGGTACAGCGCGCGCTGTATATTTATACGTGCTGTTTTCTATCGATCCGGCTCGCGTAAGCTTTTGTTCTCGTAATTAACTACCCTTTCATTCGGTACACCGTTTCACCGACAAGCCAGCAACATTTGTCGTTACAATGTGATACTGAAACTTATATCACGCGCGCGCTCGTATTTCGCTATCGATCGCGCATAGCCGCGGTATATGGGTGATTCTAAAAAACCATTTTAAGTGCGCGCCACATACATCTCGGCGACATGCTGCGCGCCTCAACAAATCTCCATGTCCGACACGACGAAGAAAGTTTTATCGTATTGGTTCGGAGGAAGCAGTGTCGAATGAAAAGAGGAATTGAATCTGAATTCATGCCGCGGGATACAATATGCTGTTCGTAAAGACGAGGGGGCGCCTCCGTCCTGAGAAAAGAATTTTGCGACGAGTTTTACGTGCCTGCCTCAAACAGCGTTTGATAGGAAAAAAACGAGATAAAACGGAAAAGGCTGTCTACTACATATGAATATATGCTCCCGTAGGACCAGCTTATATTGAAAGCAAATATGTATCAATTATGGTGTATGAGCGTGTAACGGTTATAGTGATTGAAGAAGTTAACACTTTTAAGAGAAAGTTATAACGTACATTGTAATGTTTTACCTACGTGAAATCGATTTTCCGTTATATCGCAAAATGTTCGTGCGCGCGATGCGATGAAGTTCGCAACTATAACATAAAGTTTAGTTAGCATCTTAAGTAATTAGGCGATAGAAGATTGGCTAAACATTCGCCGCCCCATATGAATTTCATATCGTGGAAGAAAGTAACTATGTATAGGGACGGAAATATGGAGCAATTAGTGGAAGAGCATACCGTGGAAGAGCATACTATGGAAGAAGTTAGATGAACGTGACGGTGGTGACCTTATCTGCTCCTAACAGGCACCAATTATCGAATTAGCGGGGAGAGCACTGACCAACCGTTTACCTGTGATTACGACGGTTTAGCATAGTTATCAGATTCAAGAAGACGTCGTCGTGTGCGCGACAAGTATAACACCGTATCTATCTCCATTTGCAAATTTGCATTTTGAAATTGCATCTTAAAATTTGAAATAGAATCCACGTGAATTTTTCATTTTTCAAATAAAATAACTGTGTCAGCATTTTCTAGATAAATCACACTTCAATCACCCGATTTATTTCATTTTATTGAATATAACGAAGAACATGAAGCAATCAATGTGTTGTTTAATAACATTGTATTGTATTTGTCACTCTCTTGCCTTTTTTCGTGCAAACATAAGGAGAACAACCTAAATAATACAAGTCATGAGCCATTTGCAGATAACGTCGAGTCATTTTTAATGCATTTAGGGAGTGAACGTATAATACTTATTGTTCCTTCGTGTTTAAAGATAGAGAAATCTTTTGGTGATTACGACATTACGAGGGAAAAGTTGGCGAGCTTAATGACTAAGTGGTTGTGGTAAAATTGTTTCTCAGTTATGTTCTCTCTCTCTCTCTCTCTCTCTCTCTCTCTCTCTCTCTCTCTCCTCTCTCTCTCTCTCTCGCTCGCTCGCTCGCTCGCTATAGGTCACATAAAATTGCTCTTCTATGTGAGTAAGGGACGAATGTTGGCCACGTGATGGGATTTTAGGCGTATCTCCCTGGGAAAAGGTTCTTTAACCACTTACCACTTCGCGCGATAAACCGCGACCGTTAATTCCGCGACTTCTCTGGCGCGACTCTCCGAACTTATTAAAGCCAATTAAACCGGCGACACGAACTTAGAAGCGAACAGTTGCGCCGATGGTATGTACCGTAAATGCAAACTCACAATTTGTCGACCTGGCGCACCTAATCTCGCGGAATATCCGTCGTAACTTGCTCGTTCATGATGCACGAAGTCGGACGGTGCTTGCGAAAGTTCGTAAGGATATATAGGCCATTTACTTACACTACTGTTACGGTTTGACAAAAACTTGAGCGAATGCTCTATTTCCGCTTGATCGGAAAGAGTAGTAATATATTTTTATAAGATTTATATGCAGTATTTAATTAAGCATTAATATGACTTAGATTTCTTGACAAATAACATAAAATCAATAGTATGATTTAATAGAAACGATATATCTTTATTGCGTGATACACACACGACTTGAGTTGTTAGGTAGATTTGCTTCACCATAGTTTCCGAGATAAAAAAATCGCAAAAAGAAATGAACTGTTAAACAGTGCAAAATTTATATCTCAAATAATAAAATTTGAAGCTAATAGACGTGATTAAATAAAAAATTAATTCGTTTATCGAATAATTCCTTAATTGCACAAGCAGTAGAAGAGATCGAAATAGGTCAGACGGTTGTACGTAATATAAAGATAGAAAGAAGATGGAAAAATTCTATGTATAGAAGAAAAATAGGATTGTTTAAAAAAATTTTATGGGAATTGCAGTAGAGAAATCAATAAAGAATATAAGGGAAAATGGGACAAGTGAACAAAAAGAGAATAAGCGATCTCGAGCTACAGAATGGAGATTTCGAAATAAAAGCGCACCATTGTACAGCGATGCAGTAGCGCAAATCATAGACGATCGTCGAAAACTCGAAACCACGTTGGTAATAGGAGCGCAATTCGCAAACCAGACATGTATAAGATTTCAGTCGGATTACGATTTCGATCCCGTGGACTAAACCCTAGCGAGAGACGTATGACTGAATGGTCCGTACTTTAGCTATAAAAACGCTGGATGTATCCGACTCACGCACAGATTTTCGTCTTGTGTTAATTCTGATTATAATCCCCGTAATATTTTTATCTTTTCTTCTGAGCTCGCGTTTATTATCGCCATCTGTCAACTAAAAATTAGCCATTTTTTTATGCGAGCATTTCGTAAGAAACACCGGAAGTCGCATTAAGGACATCGCCAGGCGATCGCTAGTCGGTCAGACGCACGAGCGCATTCATCCGCTTGAATATCCAACCTAACCGTGCCTGGCGTAAAAATCGCCGCTGGCGTTATGCCGGGTCAACGGCGCGAGACGAAAGATACGCGATGAAGGGGCGCGAGGCGTGCGCGGCGCACACGGACGACACGAGGAATAAAGAATGCGATAGAAGAACGCGATAGAGGAACGGGCAAGAGTTCGGGGAACGGCGAAAGGAACGAAAGAAGCGTAAGAAGCGGGATGACGAAGAATAAGACCCGAAGTACAGCGTTGGTCGGTTAGTATGGCCGGAGTGAAACGGCGAATAGCGCCTCGTGAGCGCGGACGGCCAGAGGGGGTGACAAACGGGGGAGCGAGTGTTCGCACGAGGGGAGAGACGAAGGGGGAGAGCTGGTGGATTTTGCGAGAGCTTCGCGCGAAGGGGCCGGGGGTGGCGCCGCGGGCCGCGCCGTCGCCCAGCATCCCTCGTTTCCACCCGCCCACTCTTGTAAAGGCGCACCCTCACGCCGAGAGTATCTGGTAGTCATACGTTGGCCCGTTGCGAGTCCGCTGATGTAGCTGCGCTGTTCTCGCTTCCAGTGTGAGTTGCGTTCCACGTTGTACGAGTCAGGCAGTCACGACCGTGGGTGTCCCGATCTCGATTCAAGTGTACCCGCGAAGAATCCGGTGGTCGATCTCGTCGATCAGTTCTCGCCGTCGTCGCTCTCGATCAATCCTCGTTTGTCATAAGACGAACGCGAGAGGTGCGAAGAGCTCGTTGTGTGATTCCCGCGATTGTTTTCTTCGAAGACGATCGAGCGCGCATCTCCTCGATTCTCCGTACTGTTGAAGTGACCGTGACAGCTGTCAGAACCAAGGCGTTTAATACCTCGGTGTATCTCAACGTAACATATCCGGCGGGCTTGCACACATGGTCCGTGTTTGTTTCTGTGATTACCTTGCCGTGGCTCCCTCTCGACCACTTCCGCTCGCGGCAACGAGCTGCCATCGTGTCTAAAGCGCGCGCTTCAGCGACCTCGTGTGCGAGGCCCAGCGTGCGCGACGAGACGAGAAGACGTGGAATATAGTGGAACATCCCTCTGCTGCACGCGAGATGCTCGGACAACGGCGGTGCTTCCAGTGAGATGCTTGCCGATAGACGTGGCAGTAGCAGCTGTAGGATCATTGACACGATCCCCGAACCAACCCCTGATCAACGACCTGGCTGTCATCGACAGCGGGAACGCGTTAACGTCCAGCGTCTCGAGCGACCCTCGTTTGGGTGAAATCGTGTGATTGACATTATCCCGAACGGTCAGACCGTTGTAGTATCGAGGACTCGCGCTTCATATTTGCGTCCTTCGTCATTTTCTCTGTCACTGCTTCTCGCCGTGAAGCGGGATATCCGGTGGACGGAAATGCAACGTCACTGATGACGTTTAACCGAGAACGGTGCGATCGACGTTCGCCGTTACCTCACGCGTAAAGTGCATTTAACGACTCCGTGATCATTTACGGCGTAAGAGACGTTTTATGTGAGGGACGTAGTAGGATAGAAACGACATTGAGAAAGAGAGAGAGAAAGAGAGAGAAAATTTACCGTTCTAAACGAGAGCTCGAGATCCTTCGCTTCTTCGAAGATCAGTGTTACTTTTTTTACAAGGCTCATAAACGTTCCACAAACGCTCACGAATTTACGGCAATTGAGCGGAGAAATGGATACGTTCTTGATTATCGGCATCTTCTTCTTCTGCTACGAGATGTGCGATTTAATCAGACGGTATACCGCCCCGCAAACGATAGAACCGCATTGCCCAGCGGAAACGACCACCAAGCCACTGCCCCCGCAGAAGATATATTCGATTTCTCGCAAAATTCAAGGACCTCGCGCCTGTTGCCCGCAATAGATCGCGCGTTCGATTCTGATACGGATAATTCTATCTACAGTCGTTTAACATGTGTTAAATGTGGGAAACGAGCCGCTTCGTGTGAGCTAGCGGCGGACGAAGAATCTTCGTTGAACCTCAAACGGATATAGAACTCCGCCGAGCCAAGTCGGAGCAAATGGATGGCCGCGCAAGATGGATTTACAGTTCCGCGCAGTGATAACAGACGGCCGTCTCGGAGATTCATGATGTTTACGGAGGTTCGAGATGGCAACGCGATCGATAATGATTTGTCAGCTGTTATGCCACCTGGAACATAGGATCAGCGGCTCGGCCAGCTCTTAGGTGACGAGTTCGTGGACGAGTAATACAACGGCAATTCGCGAATCGTGTTGATAAACGTACTGTTTCATTAATAAATACTCTGAACGATATACGGCGTGCAGCAAGTGGTGAATCGATAAAGACGCGATGGATAGAATCCATCGGGCGGTTTTTCGCCCATAGACAACAGAACGATTCGCTGACGGGACTTGTTAAAGTCGTTACCAATACTATTCAATATTCGTGGATGTGTGCGAGTATCGACGATGCTTAGCCGCGCGATTTTTTCGCGGATACATAAAATCGACGGTGATGAGTTTACTCGAGCGGTATTATAGTTGACGCCGCAGCGCGTACGGTGCCGTCGTCTCGAGGAAAGCGAGAGATAGATCGTCGTTAGACTTTTGAGAGACCCGGTAAGTGATATCGATTGAGACGTCGCGGCTGATAGTTCGCCACGAGAGAGTGAGGGGAAAAGCAAACTCGCTTGACGAACTCTTCAGTACGTGCCTGTGAATGCAAACTTTAGCATTGGACGTCGAACATCGTCGATGCGGCTGCCCCGAGCCGCGTCACATAAACAAGAAGTGAAGTTTCTTTTGTGTACATCAGATAAATCGGCGTGGTCGTGAATGCGTGGTGGTACATCATTCCTCCAAAATATAATGCGTCGTGCCGGCACGTCCGAAGGAAGAAGAGGAGTAGTAACGTCGTTTATATGTCGTGATTGTATATGTTCACTGCCCGTAACTCAATCTTAACGTCCGTCGTATCGAAAAGTTTCTGTAGAAAGTAATAACCTCTCTCTTTCTCTCTCACGGTTAGTGCAGCGACCACGTCACGACGCAAAAATCGTTTGTCGGAAGAGAAGAGAGAAGGATTGACAGCTCGAAGTGTGTTAATAAGGAAAATTAGACTGCAGCGCTATTACATTTTGCAGTTGCCTGCGAAAAGGTCCAATTTACTTTTAACAAAAGCGTATTAAATAAATAAAATATGCTCACAGTGCGTTGCCATCAACGAAATTTTTTTTTCGGAACAGAAATGGCATTCGCTCTGTTTTTTAGTTACACATTTAACGAAAAAGCTTCAACATCAAACGAAAACACCGTAAATTAAATTGCTGTGTTTTCTGATGTCGTTTTCTGATGTGTTTTCTGATGTCGTATAATGTGATTCACGATGCACGCATCAAAACGCTTTCCGACTGATTGCGAGGGTGTTTCTGATCAGTCAAAGTGGGATTTCTCGTGCCGGAAGATTTAGCGCGAGGACGAATCCCGAAACGAAATTCGTTCATCAATGCGGCGAAGAAGGGGAGGATCATGACTAATGCTCGGTACCAGCCCCGAAGTTCGATGCCCCGACGCCACGACGACACTGTGACCCTTTTTGGCCGATAACCCGAGAGAGATCGAAACTAGAGATCATTGAAAATTAGAAGACATGGACTCACTCGAACGTCTAATGAGTTCCCGTTCTCATCACCCGGCTCTTACGGCAGCCACGCGATCGCAGAATGCCTTTGTCCAGGCCAACCTCTGCTCCGTGATAGGCCGCAAAGGGCGACACCTCAACGGAACCTTTTGTTTAACCGGAGACACGATGGAAGGCATCATACAGTGCCTGGTCTTCCTCAAAGCTTTCTCGGTAAGAAATCCGTATCTGTCTAACTCCTACTCGCGTATTCGCTCGTAGTGTGTTCAGTGAATTCTTGATTTAACCTTTATATGATGAGATATCTTAAAAACTCTCTTTTTCCCGATATTTTACCATATTTTTTGTGATTCGTATATCAGAGCCTTAGGATAATACATTATTCAATATATAAAACATATGCTTTCATATCACAAAAGGGAAAAGAATATGACGAGCCGAAATATGTTCCATAAAATTTAGGATAACATGTTATTAAAATCACGCATACAATGTGTTGATTAAATTTAACTTTTAACTAGCACGCGCGGGGTTAAGTAAGAATAAATGACTGTCCGCTTAAAATGGTTAGTATAAAAACGACGCTTCTTACGGTGATACTACGACAATGAGTTATTCCGGCAGTTAATTCCCGTATGTTATCTCGTTAGACGCGTTTAAAGAACGCCTGATTACGTACCATTTGTCGAGCTAAGAGAGATTTAGATATCTTTATCACGTGTCGCCACTATTAACTGGAAATTAAGATCTTTTTTTTTTTTGCTCGTAATCCTCCTTTTTACTCCAGATATGCCTTTATTTCGCGTCCGCGCTGCACTTAGAAGATTGCTTTCTTTTTAGTATAGTAAATTGAAGTGCACTTTGTAGTCCACTTCATTTTCTATGCGCGACTGTAGCAGCGTGATACGCATACGCATCGCGCGTATATGCAAGTGTGTTTGCGAGTACGTAAAATATGAGGATGTTTCGGAAGTTCTTACAATGGGATTTGCTCTTTATCGCTGAAACGAGGGGACAATAAGTGGCTAATTACATTAGTAAAGTACCATAGTAATTCACCTAATAATGTGCTAAAGTAATTTAATAGACCACTTTCCATAATTCAAGCGCGCGTTTTGTACATTACCGCGATTCATTATTACATCGACCAAGCTGTTACCATATTTTATCCGCGCGCACAATTCCGGATTAACTTAATTACATTTTCGAAATTTCCACGTTCAATGTCATAAATGCAAACGTATCTTGAGTCTCGAAGCAACGATTTGAAAATTGTTTTAAATTTACATGTATACTATGTAGTAACGCGCTATGTCTACGTAACAACATTCACCACGCGAGAAAAAGCATGTCTCCGAAAAGGCAAGCAAGCTTTTATCTAATTAATATGCTTTAAAATAACGAGGTGCTTTACATAAACTGCCTCTTGAAAGAAGAAATAAATGCAAGAAACATGTTGAGAAGTTAGATTATCATGAGACTACAATGAGAATGTAACTTGGATTAATTATTTGAAGTACATATATTATTATCATTGTAAATTGAAAACTTTCTCAATGGCAATTTGTATTAACTCAATCCCTATTAAGGAAAAGTTAATTTTAAAAAGATTTTTTTGTCTGTGTATGTCATCCATTGATATTTATCAAGTAATATATTTATCATTAAAAAACAGAAAATTATTGAAATGGTCGAAATTAAGGCATACACGCTGTGCATATTTTTTCTATGTGAAGAAAATGTTTCGCTATGTATATGTAAATCATCTATTCCTTTAGTCAACAAGACTCTCTTTATTTTCTTTACTTGTTTAAGAGAAAAATGCTGTCTTAACGAGAAGAAATGTAAGAGGAAATAATAAACAAACGGAAATATTACGCAAGTATTAAAATTCTTATATTCCAGACTACTAATATTTATTATTGAGAATATACATAATTAAAAGATAAATAAAATTATGAGAAATTAATTAATAAATTACGGCATTTATTAAAATGACGAATTGTTTGAAATTAGCAGCTATTACATGAAAATAAACTTGCTTTGCTCTTTGAAAGATTGACTAACTTCATTTTACGCTGCTGGTGAAATGTTACTCTTTTTTAATAACTGAATTGAATACACTATATAAAAAGCTTCGATCAAGTTATTTATGTTCCGCTCCACGTTGCTGATCGTTAACCGATGTTATGAATTTTTCAACGGATGTTACGAGTCAACGTTAGGATGAAGCGGTTCCCACCGAATCGATCTTGATATCGCCTTTTTGCTACGTAAAGATTTTCACCTCAAAAGCAAGCATCGATAGCATTGAAAGACGAGCATGCACTTTCTTGAAGCAATAAAGCCTCGATGTTGTTTTCAAGTTGCGCATCGATACCCGGGGCAAAAAGCTTCGGAGTAGCGTCTCAAGAGAAATTTAAACTCGGAATTGCGAAAGGAATTGAGCTTTCCTTTGACCAAACTCTCCCCGCGCTGAATTGGCGCATGGACGAGTGTACGGAACGTCCTGCTTAGTATCGTCTCATCAATCTCGGCGTAATTTAATTTGCGAGTGCGTCCATCCTCGTTAAAGCATGCGCGTCTACAGTCTTTGATCGGTCGCAGAAATTAAATAACGAAAATAACATTGCGTCGTCGAGCCATGAACTTATACAAGTGATTAATACTATATACATGTATTAAATTATTTACATACACACACACATCCGAGTTGCATATATGTGTATATCTAAAATGTATTTTTTTTATTTTATAATTTGCGAGTATCAACAGTATGGGAGATCTTTCTCGTGCACCGAAAACGAACCGATGATTTTGTGGCAGCGCAGCTGCGGCAGATTAAACCTGAACACTTTCTAAGCCGCACGGATCATTAATCAAACGCTTTTTGCCAGTCCATTCGACTGTTATACGCGGCTGCTGGTAGACACGCGGATGGCGTAAAAATTTACAACACGCCGAGGCACTCCTTTTCTCATCCGTGCTGCATCGCGTTCACGGCGGCGCGGCTTACGCTAGCGCGGTGATAACTTTTTTCGCTCGGGACTTGTCGCCCGTCAGGAAAGTCTTCGGTACGCGTCTTATGTAATCGCCGACATCGTCATCGTCGTCGTTATCGACATCGTCGATGACGCGGTCGACGCAACGGCCAAGATGACATTTTTCGTTTTCGTTGCACGTCCGAGATGAAGGGCGCGATGAGGATAACGATAACATCTCTATGAGCTAGGGTGCCTATGAATTTTTATCCGACCCGCCCGCGGCTAAGGGCCCATGAGAGGACGGAGAATTGCGGTGATCCCTGAAAAAAAAAAAAAAAAGAACTTACCCGGCCGCAACGATAAAAGTTATCGGAGGCGTTGCGCCGTAACGAGAACGTCTTCGCGATTCCGGTCAACGAAAAGGGCTCGATTAAAAGAATATGATGTTACCAGGAGGAAGGGGCTTCCTCTATCTATGATCTCTCAAGGGATCTCCTCGATAATCCCGAGAAGCTTCGTCATAAGATTGTCTTGAGACTTAATTTAAAATAGTGTTACCTCTGAACGCAATTATGTAATCAAAATTAAAGTATGGAAGTATTTATTATTATCGTTATTAATTTAATTTAATTTCTTTTACATTGTAAACTTCATCTATATTCAATTACAGCAATCCTGTAATAATTTTACCGACAAATTAATAACGCAAAATGTTAGTTTAATCGTCGACATATTTTGCTTTACTCGTTATATACACTTAATTATTATTTATAATGTATACAATAATTATTATTCACAATAATTATTAATTGAATACGATTTAGAAAAGTAATTGATATTTTATTTCTTTCTTTTATCATAGTCAGAAACTACTTAAATGTTACGATATGAAAGCGTTTATGATTTATTTTGTAACAGGAATATATTCCATAAACTTAATTCCATAAACATTCCGTCTAGATTTTGCATAGATTTTCACATATGCGAAATCGCTGTTTGCGGTACAATTCCGAATCCTCACCACATTGCGACATATCGTGCGACGATAAGTCTTGGGGAGAAGTTTACGCGACATAAGTTCTCGCCCTTCGGGAGGAATATATATCGGTCTAGGAGCCATAGAATATCCGAGAGTCAAATACATGGGCTCCAGATTTTTCGACCTCCCCCGGGTTATGAGATTTCACTTTCCCGAAAATTTCTATTAAGTTATAGTGGCGCTCTATTCACATTACGTGCCTAAAATGTATCATACCTTTATGATTACCGAGAATAATCGGAATACCGATATTACCGGAGTATTTTATCATTCGTGGAATGGTAAAAACGAAAATTATAATATATTAGGTAATTTCTGTTATTTATACGTAAAATATTATATTAATATTAGATATATATATCTTTAGAAAAAAATGCGCGACTTCAAAGATATACTGAATTCTATAGTGTTTTTGTCGTCATGTACCTACTATTCATCCTGAAAGTAAATGAATAATTGCTTTATTTATATATAAATTAAGAAATGCTTACGTTTAATATAATTACCATTACATTATAGATTTATATTGCTGTCCTATTTAATACGGATAAATACTTTTCTCGTGATGGGAAAATCTATCGGAAAATTGTCAAAGAGCGTCAGAGCGTTGAAACTTAAATCCGAGGCTTGTGTTTGCTCACGAAATAATCCATTGGTCTATTACCGAGCGTGAATGATATCCTCGTTGAACCTCGCTATTCCAGGAAATCGAATAACACTTCGAAAACTCTCGTTCTACCCATTCCGGATGTTCGATGGATATATCACGTGCTGTTTGGCGTTTATTTAGAAATTCAACACATCCGCGCGTATACACATGCATATAAAACGTATTCTGCTGAATGAGAAAA
>JASTWK010001969.1:0-21308 GCA_030770225.1 Temnothorax unifasciatus
TTTTCGGCAATCTGCCTTAGAGGCTCGATGATGGGCTTAAAGTGTCTCTCCAACGCGATATTTTCCTCCATTTTAACCCGTTTTCAAGGCGTGATACTTTTTGCGAATCGAATTGCTCGTTTTCGCAATTTGATTTGCTATCCTCTCGCGCTCTCTAATCTCCTCGCCGCTGTCCATGTTGCGATAACGTTGTTCAATTCGACGCGTCGACGACAACTAAGCACGTTTCGGTATCGCAAAGTCGTTAAATACCTTTTCTATATCGACCATTCGAAATCGCGCTGTCCTTGTCTATCACCACAAATCCATACTTTTGCTGCCAACATGTATGACACAATTTACTGAAATCATCGTAAGACATATCTGTGTTTACATGATCGTTGTATACGTGTTTCAGATTGGTACCATCCTGTTTAAACAGAATCAATAAATTCGCGTTGTCTCGTATAAGATGCTTCGGTATCTTTGCATACGTCTGACAAAGATAGAAGGAGTCAACGTGCGCGTGCCGGCCCATTGCAAAGTATTCTCTTATCGCATCCTGCTTGTCGCACGCCACGTCATCAAAGATAAAAATAGAATTCGGGAGCGCCTCGCTCGGTGGAACGACGTCACTGTTATTCGAAAACGTAAAGTAGCCAATCTCTTCTATCGGTGTTAGTATATTCTCCAAATATCGATATTTCGGTTGTTGCAACGATTTTGAGTACACATACACGTTCTCGAAACGTACACCGTGCGGACTTTCCAGCAAGCTTATCAAAACGTTTGTTTTGCCGCAATTCGATGGACCGCAGATGATACCGCGTATAGAAATCGGTAGCACGTCTCCATGTTTGCGTACCTCTTTCGTTAACTGTATCCTATCGTCAAAGTTTGTCACTTTGATCGTCCGCGATTGTCGTACGAACCGCATTTTACCTCCCCTCCACAACGAATGAAAAACAGTATCGAGAAAGCTGGCCTATTTATAGAGGCGCGTAGAGCTGAGATGCTCAGTCTTTAAAATGTTTTTGCTCGTGTCGGATAACAGCGATATTTACGATTTAACCGCCGAGCAGTTGAAGTATATACCAAAGGTCATTCTACTACGACAATTTTATAATTACATAGATTATTTGTGGGATAAGCTTCCCGAACATATCAAGGCAGATTCGGAGGTTCAGCAATATCGTCGCTGTTTAAAACATTATAATTTGCCGAGTCAGCAAACGCATATCGACGGTCCGCCACCGTTGATAAAAAACTGCGGCGAATGCCGCCGAAGATAGGTCGAGGTCTGTTGAATCGCGCGATAAACGCGCTTCCGATCGAATTACATATCCCCGGCTATCAATTTTGCGGTCCGGGAACTCATTTAGAAACACGATTGGCAAGAGGTGATCGGGGTATCAATCCATTGGACGCAGCGTGCCGCGAGCACGACATAGCCTACTCACGTAGCAACGATCTCGCAGAACGACACGTGGCAGACAATATACTCGCCGCGAAAGCGCGAAAACGTGTCACCGCGAACGATTCGACTCTCGGAGAGAGGGCTGCAGCTACAGCCGTCTGGGCGGCTATGAAGGCTAAAACGAAACTCGGTATGGGTTTGAAAACGAAGAAAAAGAAGAAGAACAAGCGAATACTTCCGGTAGCGAAACGCGGCGGTATCCTACCGATCCTGCCGTTGTTGGGGGTTCTCGGTTCGTTGGTCGGTGGAGCGGCGGGAGTCGCAAAGGCCGTGAACGATAACAAAGCTGCGCGACGTCAGCTGGAAGAGATGCAACGTCACAATCGCGCCATGGAAGGTCACGGACTTTATCTCGCTCCGTACAAACGCGGACGGGGAGTCTCGAGAAAAAAAAAACGTCGAAGAGACTCTAAAAATCCCCAAGGGTGTAACTACCAACGTGCAATTGCAACAACTGGCAAAACGTATGCGCATTCCATATTTTAGAAGTATTTTCATGCGCGACTCGTTACCGATCGGCGGTATACGTCAAAACGAGAGCGGTATCGTGAATTTGGATAATGCCGAGGGACCCGGTACTCACTGGGTGGCGTACGCGAAGAGGGGAGATCGCGTCATATATTTTGACAGTTTCGGCAATCTTCGACCGCCGAAAGAATTGGTGCGATATTTCGAACCGAGCGTGACGAAGATAGAGTACAATCGCACGTCTTATCAGCGATACGATCAGAGCAATTGCGGACAACTGTGTCTGCGCTTTCTACAGTCGGTTGACAATCAATTTAAAGACCGGCGTTACGATGCTTAATCTCAGTATTCGTTCAAACATGTCACTGACATTTACGCTCACCGGCAAGAGCAGCATCCTCGCGGTAAGCTACTTTCCCGCCGTGGATTTGAGCGATGGCGATTACGAGCTCGGTCTGACAGATTTTGAAACCTATCACACGATACCGAATGTAAATTCGTCGAACAATAAATTCTACTATGACGACGACGACAACAAGGAGATTACCATTCCCGAAGGATCGTACGAACTGCGTGATATAGACATGTATCTGAAACGCGCTCTTTTATGGAACCAATCCAGTATTGTCTCGACAAACGAAGATGAACCGCACCCATTGATTGTTATTCGAGCTAATAACAATACGATGAAGAGCGAGATCAAGTGCGCTTATCGGATAAATTTCACCAAACCGAACAACATTGGATCGCTGCTAGGATTTTCAGCAAATCGCGTGCTAGAGTCGCGACAATGGCACGAATCGGATGTTCCGATAAATATCATCAATGTAAACATTATTCGCATAGAGTGTAACGTGACCGCGGGTGCGTACAGCAACGACAAGCACGTGCACACGATACACGAGTTTTCACCGAGTGTGCCTCCTGGATATAAGATATCGGAAACGCCGGCACAGATCATTTACCTTCCGATCATCGTACGGAGCATTTCGGACTTGACGCTTCATGTCGTGGATCAGGACGGTCGATTGATTGATTTTCGTGGAGAGGAGATCACCGTTAGACTGCATGTACGAAGACGACAGCGATAACGTGAGATGCTTGTACTGAACGAAGCTGAGCAGGTGCAACAGACGAGAAACAAAATTAGAGAGACAATCCGATCGCCAAAGAAGAAACTCACCGCGTCGAACGTTGAATTTTTGAAATCATTGGGTTTCGCCGTACGATATGGCTAATATCTTAAACATTGGAGGTGAACCGATCTTTGACGACAGCGTCGTCAAGATTGAGACACACACGTACAATCCGTACGCCAACACAACGTTTGGACATAACGATGAGATAAGAATACCCATACAACAGCAGGATTTATACACGTTACCGTGCGAGAGCTTTCTCTACGTTGAAGGAAGATTGACGATAAAGAGAAAAAATGACGAGTCTGAGACAACGCTTGCGAATAATTGCGTGGCGTTCATGTTTGACGAAATTCGATACGAGCTCAATGGCGTGGAGATTGATCGCAACAGAAACGTTGGAATAACCAGTACCATCAAGAACTATGTATCGTTTACAAATGACAAAGCAGAAATTATGCAAAATGCTGGATGGGACATTTCTCACCCGGAGGGATATTTCAACTATTGCGTACCGCTCAACACATTGTTGGGCTTTTGCGAGAATTACAAACGCGTGGTTGTTAACGCTCGTCACGAATTAATTTTGATACGAGCGCGCAGCGATAACAATTGCATTGTGGGAAATCCGGCGACGGAGCCGGAAATTGAATTGTTTAAAGTACAGTGGCGAATGCCTCACGTCACATTAAACGAGATCAATAAGCTATCCATGCTACGGGCCTTGGAAAGCGGGCGATATCTTAATGTTAGTTTCCGTTCGTGGGATCTGTATGAGTATCCTATGTTGCAGAGCACGACCAAGCATTCGTGGGCCGTTAAAACGGCGACTCAGCTGGAGAAGCCGCGGTACGTTATCTTTGCGCTGCAGACCGGACGCAAGAATATCATGTCGCAAGATGTTAGCGTATTCGATGACTTTAACTTGACCAACGTGAAACTTTATCTAAACTCTGAATTTTATCCGTACGATGACTTGAATCTGGATTTTGGCAAAAATCGATACGCCGTCCTTTTCGATATGTATGCGCGTTTTCGTAAAACTTATTACGGATACGACTGCTTCGATACGCTTTGCACCATGGTTACATTCCTGACAAAAGGACCTTTTGTTGTCATTGATTGCTTGCGGCAAAACGAATCTGTCAAGAGCGCCACCGTGGATGTGCGAATAGAATTTGACTGTAAAGAGAATGTACCGGCAAATACTACCGCCTATTGTCTCGTCTTACATGATCGCATAATCGAATACTGTCCGTTGTCGAACGTAGTGCGCAAAATCATGTAAATTGCAATATCAGCGGATATTGCGAAATAAGAGGCACTGATGTACCACGATAAGCTACAGATTGCTCCGTCGTTTCGCCATGATCGTACCAACGTTTGTCGATCTGCAGGGATTCACCGTCGGGATGAAATTTGTTGTAAAGGAGGTGGCGGTTCTGAGAAACGGGGCCGTTTTGGCGCATTACATTTTTACATGTCCCATGCCATGGAGTCTCCTCATGAAATCCGACAAGTCGTGCGCTTCCTGGTTGATTGCAAATCACCATGGACTACGATGGGAGGATGGAAACGTACCGTACAGCATGGCGAAACATCTAATTACATCGCCGTGTTTGGAGAGGGTGACGAGACGTCGACTCTTGTGTACGTTAAGGGATGTCAGAAACGAGAATGGCTGGTGGATCTACTTGAGAATAAAGCAAGAAAAAATCTAAACATTGAGACTTTGGATGCGGATTATGAAGATATCGAATTTTTAAATAATCTAGATGTTACTAATACTATAAGATGTGAAAAACATGTTAAGAATTGCGCGTTACAAAATGTATTAAAAATATCTAACTGGTGGTCGCGACACCAGAATTATGTATGATTTTTTTAAAATAAACTATAAATGTATACATATATAATTGTTTTATTTCCTTTTCCCACGTAGTATAATATAGATGTTTTAGTTGTTTTTAAAGATGTTATAGTTGTTTAATAGCAGTTATCCAGATCAAATGATCGAAAGTCACGTTATTGTTTTCGTGAACATACGTGTCTCGCGGTGCATTCATCGCAAGACACATGCAAAACTGCACATCGTAGATTTTTCGGAAGGCGCATCCGTACGGATGCTGAGATCACGATGAAATTAGATATGATAAACAAAACCAAACAAACGATGTGACAATAGTGAGATGTAGAAGGATGAATTTGAAGGTACGCTCAGTAGTCGAGGACTGAAAGTAAGAGTCGGTTGACGTGATTGTTCGTGCAGCTTATAGACAATTGGTTATAGACATTACAGACAATTGGTTTGCCATGTTAAGAGCTGTATAGCTCGCAGGCCTAAACATTAGACTTACAAGTCGCGAGTGCGCGTAAGCATAGTGTATATAATAAAATGGATTTCGAAGAATTATTTGGTGTAGATATGGATGTTGAAGTGAATGATGAAGAAATGGAAGTTGAATTAAATGAACAAGAAGAAATGGAAGTGATTGAAGTGATTGAAGAAAATGTAATGGACGTTGACGACGATGATGATGATGATGCGAGATTATCGGAAGACTCATGTTATGATAGTGACATGCCTGAAGATGTTCCACAAGAAATTTTTCGTGTGTTGAACCAGGCTGAAATAAATACATTGAATCCGTTGACAAAAATGTGTTGCACGTATTATTATTTTACGCCTGGACATGCGAAATTTTGTGCGCCATGCATCGTCAGACTAAGTGGGCTTTTCTCGATGCTGCGTGCACATCATAAACATGAGACCAGGCCGTACATATTGATGAACGGTCTCTTTTGTTCTTCATGCGGAGACCCATTACATCAGATAATGCTGTGCAATTTGTGCACAGTGTGCACAGTTTCCTTGTGAGAGACATTTAAGTTTTAACTTTTTGTGTATATAGTGTATAGTGTATATAGTGTATAGTGAGCTGCTTTCTTCTGGGTTAGCAAATTTTTGGTAAGCAAATTTTATATATACTGTACGGGGACCGGGAGCGCGAACGAGAAAACGCGATCGTGAGCGAGAACGCGCGCGAACGGGGGCCGGGAGCGCGAGAGGGACCGCGCGCGAACGGGGGCCGGGAGCGAGAGGGACCGCGCGCGAACGGGGGCCGGGAACGCGAGCGGGTGACGTCACGCGGACCGCCGCGGCCGTTGCACGCGGTCGCCCCTCACCCCGCGGCGCGGCGAAAACGCGATCATCCCGCGGCGCGGCGAAAACGCGGTCCCCTCACCCCGCGGCGCCGGAAAACGCGATACCCCCTCCCCCCGCGGCGACGCACGAAAATGCGGTCTCCCTCCCCCGCGGCGCCGGAAAACGCGTACCCCGCCCCCGCGACGCACGAAAACGTGGTACCCCCCTCCCCCGCCCCCGCGACGCATGAAAACGCGGTACCCCCCTCCCCCTCCCCGCAACGCATGAAAACGCGGTACCCCCCTCCCCCTCCCCGCGGTATCCCCCCTTTCCCTCCCCCGCGGTATCCCCCTCCCCCTCCCCCGCGGTATCCCCCCTCCACCTCCCCCGCGGTATCCCCCCGCGGTACCCCCCGCCCCTCACCCCGCGAAATCTGATACCCTTGTGTAATCTGACACCGCCGCGGTGAGTTAGAACTGTCATAGTTTACCTACTAAAAATCTGCAAAGAATATTACAAAAACGTCAAAATCTGGCATATAAAGAAACAGAAAAAAATAAAAATATGCAAAGAATGACAGAAACACGTCAAAATCTGGCGTATCAAAAAGCAGAAAAAGAAAAAGATCTGAAAAGAATGACAAAAACACGTCAAAATCTGGCATATAAAGTAGCAAAGAAAGAAAAGAATCTGAAAAGAATGACAGAAACACGACAAAATTTGACGTATAAAGAAGCAGAAAAAGAAAAGAATTTGCAGAGAATAAAAAGTGTTCGAAATGAATCGTCATATAGAGAATTAGAGAAGAAGAAAAATATAAAAAGAATAAAAATTACAAGAGAAAATACAGATTACCGAATAAGTGAACAAATTAAAAACAGACATAACATTATTATTTTGCGTGAAGATTTTAACTTTATCACGAAAGAAAGAAAACGCAACATTGAATCCAAGAGATTATTGAGACTCGACGATTTTTTAAGATTTCGTGATTAGCAATTTTGTTCAGGATAAGATTAAAAGTGGTATTCACAATAATGAATATTATCAAAATTTATTAATTATGAAATTTTTACAAAACAGAAAACAAGGACCAGATAAAGTTTTTTTATGTTGTGAAAATTTGTTTTTCGAAAAGTCAGTTGAACGAATTAGTTTTACTAAGTTACAAAAAAAGTTATCTAAAAAAAATGTTGCGATTAATACATTTATTAAACAAATACAAAATAACTCGTCGGAATATGTCTGTAAAAATTGTAAAAAATACATTACAGCAGGAGAAATACCAAAAACAGCATCAAATGCAGATTTAAGTTATTCAAATGTACCAAAAGAGGTGACCAACTTGACCGCCTTAGAAGAACGAATGGTTTCACCCTATATACCATTTATGCAAATTAAAGCGTTGCAACCGTATGCAATTAATCCACAATTATCTCTGAAAGGAAGTATGGTTAATCTTCAAGTTGAAATTAATGAGATGGTAAATGTTTTACCCAGAACTTTTGACGAAATGTCGACAATACAAATAAAGCTGAAAAGACACATGGAATATAAGTCTGATTATATGTATAAAACTATTAAACCAGCAAAAATATGTGAAGCTTTGGAGTACTTAATACAAACGCCATTGTATATAAAAAACAATATAAACATTAACGAGAATTTTTTTAAAAAATATAACAGAAATTTCAAAACAGATTTACAATTTATTGTCGATAATGATGATAAATGCGAAAGCACCTCTAATCTAAAACCCAATGTTTTTGTTAAAGACGAAAATAAGTCGGATTCGGAAGAATCTGATTATTACGAACCAAATGATGAAGTACTTATTGTAGATAAAAACAAAGAAATATCCTCAAATGTTCAAATCATAGCTCCAGGACAAGATAAATATCCTGTCCCATGGCATATATGACAGAAAATATCGATAAATTGTATTTTCCAAAAATTTTTGGTGGAGAAATTTTAGATAAGAAAAATAAATTAACCTATTCTGAAAGAATCAAATTTGAAGCGAGGCACAGAGATAGAAGATCTTGTCATCCTACAAGAATTTTATTTATGGCTAAATAGAAATTGGAAAAGTCAATAATATCAAATATAAATATTTGTTTAAGGAAAGTAAAAAGAAATGATAATCTAACAGCTGATAAAATTAAAGATGCGAATTTTATAAACGATTCCATACGTCATAACGATGGGTAAAGATCATCACCATCTTATTGGGAAAGTAAGAAAAAACATTTAATGAGTATGATAAGACAATGTGGGGTTCCTACATTTTTTCTTACACTATCCGCATGTGAACTAAAAAACACTGATTTATTGAAAATTTTATATAAATTAAGTGAAAATAAAACCATCAAAACATATGATGCAATACATATGGACATTGCAGAGAAAACAAAGTTGATAAGAGAGGATCCTGTTACATGTGTCAGATATATTGAAGAAAGATTCAATTTGATTATGTCAATACTCCAAAATGAATATGGTTCATTTGGAGAAAACAATGTGATTGATTTTTTTCAGAGACGTGAGTTTCAAGCCATGGTAGTGTTCATACGCATAATCTTTTATTTTGCAAAAATGCACCCATTTATGACGAAGAAAATGAAGAACAGAATCAAAAATTAGTAGAGTGGATTGATAAAAACATTACATGTGCATACGATGATAAAAATCCTTTGATACGTCTACAAATTCATCGGCATACACCAACTTGTTACAAAGGACGTAAAAATAAATCTATATGTCGGTTCAATATTCCAATGTTTGTAATGAAAGAAACAAGGATTCTAAAACCATTAGCTGAAAATAAATTGACAAAAAATGATAAAACAAATAGAAAAAAAATTAGAGACTTAATGCAAAAATTTTTCGAAAAAAATATACACGTATCATTCAAAGAGATGTTGGAACAATTAGAAATGAGTGAAAGTGATTATATTCACACAATTCGAAGCACGTTATCCAGAACTAAAATTTTCTTAAAAAGAAATAGTAATGAAGTAGCGATCAATGCATACAATAAAACCATATTGACACTTCTTGAATCAAACATGGATATACAATTTGTATTAGATCCTTATAGTTGTGCTTCTTATATGATTAATTACGTAACAAAAGTAGATGCTGGACTTTCGCGTTTACTCAGAGAAGCAACAAAAGATTTGGAAAATGGCAATTTAAATATTAGACAAAAGTTTAGAAAAATCGCAAACGTTTTTATAAATGATAATACTATGTCTGCACAAGAAGCAGTATATCATGTCCTAGGACTACCTCTTTTATTAGGCAGTAGAGCTGTAGTTTATATTAACACTGTACCACAAAAGGATCGCGTACGAATGTTGAAAAATGATAAACAAATAAAAAAATTGGATGACGAATCCACAGATATATACTATCAAAATATAATTGAGAAGTACGAGAATCGGAATTATCAAAAATTGTCTGATGTTTGTCTTGCCGAATTCGCAGCAAACTATGAAGAGAAGAGGACTACATACCAAAGTGATAATGAGAATGAATATAATGAAAACATTGAAATTAGAGAATGAAAAAAAACAAAAAATTATTAGATTTCGACGATACAAATTGCAAGAGGATCGTTATAATTATTTCAGAGAACAGATTTTGTTGTTTTTCCCTTGGAAAAACGAAATAGATGATATAGAGACTAAGAATTGTGAAAAAATTTATAAAGAAAATATAGAGTTAATTGATAAAACAAGAAAGAAATATTTAGATGCTGGGAGATGCAGAATTAGACAATGCTCTAGCACAAGCACAAAAAGATCAACATGAAATAGAAGATGAGGATGAAGATTCTTTCATGAAAAGCAAAATCCAAAATGAAGAGGAAATATATATTTTTTGTCAAACAGGTATTGCGGATTACTCTAAGGAGAAAAGAAGGAAAATAAATACTCCTCCTAAAACCTCAAAAAAAGAAATAATGAGTATTATTCAAAAATTAAACGACAAACAGAGAGAAATCGTAATGCACATTTCACATTGTTTTAAAACCAAAAAATTACCAATAAAACTGTACATAAGCGAATCAGCGGGCGTGGGAAAAAGTACACTAATCAACGCAATTTATCAGTTATTAAGTAAATATTTCGACGAATTACCAGGTGAAAAGAACAATTCGGTAAAAATTTTGTTATGCGCACCCTCCGGAAAAGCAGCATTTCTAATAGGTGGAGTTACGTTACACACTGGATTTGCCTTACCAGTAACACAGTTTGGAGGACAAATGCCAGAATTGTCTGCAGACGTTGCAAATACTATTCGCGAAAACTTATTTGATTTAAAATTATTAATTATAGATGAAATTTCGATGGTAGGTAGTACGATGTTAAGTCGAATTGATACAAGATTAAGACAGTTAATGGGTCGTAATATAAGTTTTGGTGGAGTATCTGCTCATTTGGTGGAAGATCTTTATCAATTACCTCCAGTAATGGATTCTTCAATATATTTGTGCCCGAAATCAAGCATGTTAAGCGTATTTTCAGAAAATGTTCTTTGGAGATAATTTGAATATTTTGAGTTGACGGAAATAATGAGACAAAGAGAGGATTTAACTTTTATTGTCGCACTCAACAACCTTGCTAGAGGAACAATGACAGAGAAAGATATTGCTCTAATCAAATCAAGAGAAACAACAGAAGAATTTGTTCCTAAAGATGCAATTAGATTATATGCAGATAATCAATCAGTGGATTGTTTTAATAAACATAAAATTGAATTAAATGAAGGTATTGCATATGAATATATAGCCAAAGATTTAATTTTAGGAAAAGTTAATAGTAAATTGCGAAATAAATTACTGACATCTTTAAAAAATAAAAAAAGAACAGAATGTGGTGACTTGGCATACAAAATAGAATTAAAGTTGGGAATTAAATATATGATAGTTACTAACATAGATGTAGAAGATGGCCTAGTAAACGGAGCTTGTGGCATCTTAAAGAACATTACTTTTAAACAAAGAACAGAAGAACCAAATAAAATATGGTTAGATTTTAATAATTATAGAATTGGCGAGGAACATAGGAGACCATACGTAAACTATATAAATAAAAATTCAATGGAAAAGAATTTGGTGCCAATATCACCACTTTCTATCGTTTTGAACGTAAATGAAAGAATGGGGTATCAAATAGTAAGACAACAATTTCCAATCACGCCGGCCGAAGCATTAACAATCCATAAAAGCCAAGGTCAAACCTACGATAAAGTTTGTATCGATTTAAGAAAAAATTTTCGTATGAAAAGGTCAATGTTGTACGTTGCATTGAGCAGAGTGAGAAAATTAACCGATTTAACGATACTGGGTAGTTTCATACCTCCTAAAAAACCAGCGTCTAATAATCCATTGGAGATAGAAATAAAACGCCTAAAAGAAGAAAAGTACGTCAATTTCTCGTATTCAAAAGAAATAATAGGAAATCGATTGAAAATAATATACCAGAATGTAAGATCTCTTAATAAAAATTTAATGAATATTTCAAGTGATAAATGGTACAAACAAGCAGATTTATTAATTTTAGCAGAATCTCAAACAATATCAACAGATAATGTGTTGATTGAAGGATTTAATATTATTTTCCGAAGTGATAATTATGAAAAACGTTTAGCGAGAGGGATAATATGCTACATCAGGAAATAATTTAAAGGATTAATTATAGAACATATACAAAAATATGAAATTATAAATGGACAACAATGTCATATTGACTTGATTCTTATAAAAATAAATGAAGTAGAGATCTTTACCGGTTATAAGTCACCTGGAGTTAATAAAATTATGTTTAAGCAAGAACTAAATATAATATTTTAAGCAAGACAAAGAGTAAGAAAAGGATAATATTAGGTAACTTTAATTATGACACATATATTGAAGGTGGATTTCTGGAAAAACATTTATAAGAAAAAAACTTTAAACGAGCACTACGTAAAGAAGAATCAACTACTGTGCGCGAATGGGTGAAGGACACGGGTACTCGAGGTTACTAAAAAGTCGTTTTGCGCTTGTATAAAAGGTCTATAATTAAGATCACTATGTACAGTTATTTACAAGGCTTTCGCCGGATCTAACTTATTGTCGCGGGCGAAGGCGCGCGGAGAAGGCCGTCGTTCGAAACCCGAGCTTTATGCGGAGAGCCGCGGAAGAAGCATTTGACGGCAAGCGAGTGTGCCGAACACGAAGTATGCAATTGTAAAGAGAATTACCGTTCAAGACTTGTCTCGTCTAAGCGACTCGGAAAATGAATGCTGAGCGGCGCGCGGAGGACCGGAGCTTTACCGGCTCGTACTCCGACCCCCCCCCCCCGTTCGCGCCCCGCAATTGCGCTGGGCCAATCGGTCATCAACACTTCGAGACGTACGTCATCTTCGAACTCCGCGGTCCTCGGGACCGATAACCGAACGGCTGTTCTCGCATGCCTCTCCCCTTGTCCCGGGTGTTTACTTTTCGCTGAGAGGTTCCCGAGGCAAGGGGAGAGAGTCGGTACACGCGGGAATGCGTGATACTGTTTTGGTGTTTGGCCTCTCGAAACTTCTCGGTGTTTTCTCGGAAACACGGTGCTTATTCTCCTAAACGCGAATATATTTAATTTAATTCTCCGAAATAATCCGAGCACGTCTCGAGAGAAATCCCGCCGTAATTCCGGGAGCAGTTCGATTTCGAACAACTACAATGTTCAATACCCAAATAGATGTAATATTCATATCTGAGGAAATAATTAATTATTCAGCAGGAGTATACGAAACATATTTTTCAGATCATAAACCAATTTTTATTGGTTTAAACGAAGAAGGGAGAAATCCAATATTATCATTAAAATGTTCTAAAAAAATAGAAAATTATCCTCCCTCTCAATCAATAGATGATAACGTATTAGAAAAAAATTCATGGCTAGATGATAGACCTTTAAATGAAATAATGAAAATAATAGAAAATAACACTCTATTTAAACGTGTAGATGTACTATTTATTACAGGATTACATTGGGTTGAACCGATTTTTAGTCCTGATGTCCAGATTGTAGGTGGAAATCAAGCAAGAAATCACTGGCACTGTATATATTATGACGGAGAAAAGCTACATATTTTTGATAGTTTGTACTATGAAAAACAATCTTATCAAAATCTAACATCAATTGAAAAAGAATACATTAAAAAGCGATATCCTAATCTGTCAGAGAAAAATGTAATATTTGAAAAAGTTACAAAACAGCCAAACAATGCATCATGTGGTATTTATGCTGCAACATTTGCTGTATCAATAGCATTGGGCGAAAATCCCTCTTGTAAAAATTATTCAAAAGATATTGAGAAAATGCGTAAGCATTGTTTGATGGTAATTAAAGAAAATAATTAATACCTTTTCCAGAGGAATAATGACAAAACTTCCAAAAACGTCTCTTCTCAGATTTAGGTCAAACTTTGGAAATATTTTTACGAATTAAATCAGTGTATTACGAGCGAACTTGTTTGAACAAGGCATCGTGTCTGAACAAGACATTGTGTTTGAACAAGGCATCGTGTTTGAATAAGGCATCGTGTATGAACAAGGCATTATATTTATCACAAAGACGAGTGTGTAAACAATATAATGTTTGCACAAAACATCGTGTCTGAACAAGACATCGTGTCTGAACAAGACATCGTGTCTGAACAAGACATCGAATCTGAACAAGGCATCGTCTATGAACAAGGCATCATATTTGTCACAAAAACGAGTGTGTAAATAATATAATGTCTGCACAAAACATCGTGTCTGAACAAGACATCGTATCTGAACAAGGCATCGTGTTTGAACAAGATATCATATTTGTCATAAAGACGAGTGTGTAAAAAATAATATTAGAAAATAATCGAGTTTTTATGTGTATACACATATACAGTAAAAAATATAATGAAAGAATAGAAAAAATATTCTAAATTTTTTACTTTGTTTCTAAGAGTATATGTATAATAATATATATAGTTTTATTTTCTTCTCTGTTATAATTATAATCATAAAAAAAGCAAAATTCGATTATATTATTTTTTGGTGGACTAGGCCTACAGGGGAAACCACTTAAAAAAAAACGCGTCAACAATAGTACCTCATGGGTGACGAGGAAATCTACTGTCGTGATTTTTTATATACTTTTGATAAAAATTTGGTCGAATAGTTTAAGAGTGTATAAAGAACATACATACATACATACATACATACATTCTATTTTATATATGTAGATATAGAGATTTACATATTTAAAAAAGTCTTCTTATAACAAAAAATCAAAATAAATCGATGTTGACTTTGAGAGTTTAAGGCTACATGGTCCTATATATAGACTTCGCATATGGATCTTTAATCGCATATAAAGTTGGGTCGAATCAACTTACTTGAGTGAAAAATACAACGCGATACAAAATTAGAAAAAATAATTTTAAAATGTGCAAATTAGAAAGTTGTACATTACTTCCGTAAAAAAATTAACTAACCGATTGAACCAAATAGAAATAAAAAATATCTACAATTAGTAGAGATCAATTTTAGTAAAAACATTAATTATTTAATTGATTTTTGTAATAGTATATCATAAATTAGTATAACAGATATTAGTCACAATAAAACTTATCACAATAAAAAAATGGTGCAAGTAGAAACTTGCACATTGCTTCCTCATAGTTCTTAAGTGTGCAAATAGAAACTTGCACATTGCTTCCTTTTAATAGTATATCATAAATTAGTATAACAGCTGAGATAATAAAAACGGCCAATTTACAAGCAGTTAAAAGGTGTTAGAATATATTTACAATCCTAGAAATTGAACATAATTATAAAAAAAGATTGACAGCGGAAATGATCCATATTAAAGAACAACCTAATGGTATAAATTTAAACAAAGACACCGAATTGTTGGGCGATGCTTATTCGGATATTTTGAAAATGTTATCGTAAATGCCTAATAACAACGAATATTATTTGCGTGCCCTTGCGATAAGTACTTTGTCTCAGTCGTATGTAAACCACGGTGACGAACACTCGCTCTCGAAAAGCAATGGAAAGAACACATCTTCGCTCCTGTTGCATGGACTTCTTATGTGAGTCTCGACAGTTAATTTAATAGATTAATTTCCTATCACGGGGCTCATAGAAGTTTTTATATAGTTGCCATTAAGATGGTCTGCGACAAGATGGAATTTCAATTACGTGGTTTTTCGGACACACATGACTCTTGCAACGAGGAACGCGGCCGATCCTGCGTGTAACACCGACGAATTCGACTATGTACTCACCGATTTCACTTTGACTATGCGTCTTTGCGTGAGAACTGCTGCGATTTGTAATTGCATTTGTGAGTTGGACTCTGAATTTTTGTATTGACACGAGATGTAAAGTGGTTATCGTCGTTTAATGGTTCTGAAGAAGGCCAAGTAAGGCCAGAAACGTTAACAATATTGTTATTTAAAGAAATGTAAATATATTCTAACATCTTTTAACTGCTCGTAAATTGGCCGTTTTTTATTATTCTCAGCTGTTGCTTAGTCGAGCGATATCATATAATTATTAGTATAACAGATATTAGTCACAATAAAACTTATTATAACTCATAAATGGATCAACGTATCGACCTCTGGTTACGTCAAAATTTTTCTTATTGTTGCACTCCGGCGGCTTCCGCTCGCTCACTAGCACTCCCGCAATCGCTCGCGCGTTCACTCGCGATCCGCGGAATAAGGGAACACAAGTTTAAGGAACGGAAGGTAAGGATGGTTTATTGCGTTTATTTACAATAGCGGAACGAGTACCGAAACGTCCCGCTCGAGTTTCGGAACCAAGGAAATCTGACAGCCGGGCTTTATCAACAACACATAGCAACGCCCGTTGCTAAAGACGCTCTGCGACGAAAGATACCGGGCGACGTTCACAGGGTGCAACACTGCCCCCCCCCTCTTTCTTCTTGATTGTCGTCCCGACAATCAGGGAGGGCAGTCTCCAAGCGATTCCCCTTTCTTTGCAAGTCTCAAGACTCTGAAACGATCCTCGCCCATTCCCGAGCTATTGCTACGGGTTTTCAGGCTTCGCTTCCTTTTGTCCAACCCGCTCGAACAGGGACACCAGGAAGTCCAGGACTCAGTCCTCTTTCTAGTGGGTTCTAGGGCAGGTCCCCAATCGGCTTTTCCGGGAAAGAACTTCCTGAACCCAGAACAGCATCCTGCCCCTACCTGAGCTGCTGCTACAGGTTTTCTCGGGCACCGTCTCACCGGGCCCCAAGCTCCCCCAGCCAACTCCAGGGCAACCCCCCAACCTTCTCCCACGCAGGAGTCCGCTGTCGAAGATTCTGCTTCCTCCGCCCGCTGAAACCGTCCTTCCTTCTCCTCAGTTCGCCGCCTTTCCCGAAAAATCTTCGGACAAGGGGGAGGGAGGAAATAACTTCCTGAGGACCCATCGTCTCTAACCAAAATAACCATTCGTATTAGGACTCCCCTAGTCCCTGCCTCGGCATTCGCCCTAGTCCCTCGGAAAAACCTCAGTCACAAAAACCGAGGGAGAGGCAGTCTTCTTTCGAAGTTCTCGGCTATCGTTGTTGGTGACGACGCGCGACGCCGTAAAAGCTCTGCTTAGTGTTTCTCTCCCAAAAATTACAAACAAACTTCTTTCTGCGAAAGAACAAACATTATACGCAGAAACAGAAGAACAGATTAATTAAATCCAGAAACAAAACAATAAAATGCAAATCTCTATTCCAATTTTAATTCACATTCTCTTTCCCTTTCCCGGGCTCCGAAAGTCTCCCCCTGTATGGCCTTAACGGCCTTTGCCCTCTCTATTGCTAATTTTAATGAGGTTACACCCTCCAACTGGAGAGTCCTCCTCACAAAGCCATCCGTTAAAGCAGAGATAAATTGCGAGCACGCAATCTTATCCCGAACAGCGTAAGGGCACTCGGGATACGCCAACCGGGCAAGTCTTTCTAACTCGGACCGAGAGACGCAAAGTCCTCCCCAAATTTTTGCCTCCGATTTGTGAAAAGGGGAGTAATGACTTTGGGAGAGGTGCCTCTCCCCGAAACGCAATTCAAGCTTCGATTTTAGCTCTGCGTAATTCGGGATTTTCTACGTCCTCAACGGAGTCTAGGATCGAGCGTGCTTTTTCTCTCAACAGGAGGCAATGCGATGGTCCTTGACGCGTCGCTCCACTGATTTGCGGCGAGCAATAATTTTGAACTGAGAGGAAAAATTCCCGCAACGGGACCGATTCGTCATAAACGTCGGGCTTAAGCTTAAATCTGAGTTCCGCGCGCAACGTCATTTACGTCCGCAAAACGCGCTCCGCGCCCCTGTATTCTCTCGCGCGTCGCCTCACTCCCGAATTCGCGGCAAAGGCCGTAGGGTCCGCGCGCACTTCACTCGTCCCCGATAGCGCGAAAACGCGTCCCCGTATCCCCACGCTCTATTATTGGAGGGACTTAGCTGTTGTCGGAGGAGCAAAAGCTCCTCCCGACGTTGTAGCTCTGCCGTAAAAATTGCCTCCCTCTGGCCCTGCTCCTCGCGCATCGCACGCATCTTCTGCAGAACCGTTTGAAGTATGTCGGCTTGCGTCGGGGCCTGCGGCAGGGTCTCGTTCCGCGTCCTCTTCCTCGGGGGGGCTGCCGACGAGGTCATCTCGCTCGTCCCTCTGCTCGTCTCCAGAACGATCGTCCGATCTCGCTCGTCCGATCCCGGACGAGCCCCCAAAATGTTGCACTCCGGCGGCTTCCGTTCGCTCACTAGCATTCCCGCACTTGCTCGCGCGTTCACTCGCGATCCGTGGAATAAGGGAACACAAGTTTAAGGAACGTAAGGATGGTTTATTGCGTTTATTTACAATAGCGGAACAAGTACCGAAACGTCCGCTCGAGTTTCGGAGCCAAGGAAATCTGACAGCCGGGCTTTATCAACAACACATAGCAACGCCCGTTGCTAAAGACGCTCCGCGACGAAAGATACCGGGCGACGTTCACAGCGCAAGTGCAACATTATTTTATGCCCTTTCAAACAATATACTATAATATAAAAAGTTTTACTTAAAATTTTTTAGTTGGTCCCCCTTGGACACTGAAAAATTTTAAGTAAAACCCCTCATATTGTAGCACATTGTTTAAAAGGACATAAATAAGAAACATTTTGGTGCAAACCAGAGGTCGATATAAACATTTTTGCTTAAAATGACCGATACTATCACGTCCCAGATGACCTTTCCTCCTAGAACAACCTGTATAACAGGATAACTTTTATTCGTGTGCCAAATTCTCCACCAATTATCTCAAAAGTATGTACTGCAACAGCATATCTTGAGATCAAATCAGTAAAATAGTTTTCCCTCTCTTTACCTCAGCCACATTTCGAAAGTCAATGTTTATTGTTTCGTCCTTCTTGTTAGTCGCAATTCACCATCGCACGACAGGGACTCTCCCTCTGATATAATTACGGAGAACGGAAATGTAGTGAAACGGTTTTTTTATTTCTCGAAATAACCTCTAATATGTAAGTTTTTATTTATATAATCTTGATTCATTCTGTTTGTCGCGTTCTAAAAAATCCTATGTTTAGTTTTTAGACCCGACGTACTTTGGAAACTATGTCCAACTAATTAATATTGTGAGTTATACACGCTTGAAAAGGACCGAAATTTGCGGTTGAAACGTAGCGTCTTTTGAATAATAAAATTGCCAGTTTGGTCGAACAAAACCCCTGTACTAATTAAAAAAAGTTTTGTACCACTTTTTTCTCCAACAAACAATTGTCGAAATAGGTATCGTACGCTAAATATTGAAAAAGTTACTAAGTTTTCCTTGAATATTTCAAAAAGTATTAGGCAAATAAAAAATGTTTTGGACAAAAGTTGTTCAAATTAATTAGTAGAAAAGATAATACAATAAAAAATTAGGGTTTTTATTTAAAAAATTTACCAAATTAATTTACTTTTAATTAACTTAATTGGCAATATTTAACGTCTTTCCGATATGAACATTGAAAAACTATGAGCCGACTTGGTTTGTTAGATTTAACACAGCACCTTTCGAATTAATCGTCAAGACGTTAATTCCAGCCATGAGTTTTGGTCCGTTGATGTAATTTTGAAACGCTCATGTATAAGCATTATATTTAGATAATTTAATTTTTATTGCAAAAAATATTACCTCAACCAAGGTTCAAAACCTGGAACCTGGAACCTCCCATATACCGTGCGGATGTCGTACCAATTCGACTACTAAGGGCCAGTTCACCATCTCCGATTAACGTAATCCTCCGATTAAATTCACTCTCTCGTCTTTTTCTAACTGGAATTAGAAAGAGACGAAGAGTGAGTAATCCTCCGATTAAACTCATTTCTTCGTCTCTATCTAACTGGACAATTAGAAAGAGACGAAGAGTGAGTTTAATCGGGGATACATAATCGAAGATGGTAAAACTGACCCTAAGGCATGTAATGTCTCTAAAAAATTTAACTTGGGCCCTACTGGGCTCCGGACTAAAATCTAATAGATTTTTTATGTACTCCCTTTAAACTCTTCAACTTTTATCTGAAACATTTTTCCAATAAACAAATACTTTTTGAATAATTGGCGGAGATAATTGGCACCGAAATAAAACTCACCTTATATGTATTTACTTTCGGTATAAAGCTCGAATTTTCTACGTGTTGTTTTTAATCCGCCGCCGCGACAGAATCACAATATTATATGGTAATATGTAATATGATAAACATTTCTTGATTCACAATAAATGTATAGGCATAACATTTTCTTTGGATTAAAACTGAAACGTAAAAAAATTTTTTTAAACAAAAAAAGATCTTTTTTTTTTTGCGTGCACAGATCTGCGGAATGATTTTAACCCTTGTTTGCCACACTGGGATCAAATCAACCCACGACCATATATTCCCTTAATTTTAAGTACAGAAACCTATAGGGAGCGAATCTATAGCGACATCTGTAAAAAAAATTTTTTTTTGTAAAAACAGCCATTTTTTTCATTTGTTGGGGCTATTTTAATTTTTTTTATCATACATAATTTTAATTTTTGGCTATATAACCTACATAACTTTTAAAAGTAAGCTTTAAGAAATTCTAAAAAAATGGCAAGTTAAAATATTGAATAGCTTATTTGTTACAACAATTTTTGTCGCTGGGGTAGATTCCACCCCAATGTGGCAAGTACGTGACGTCTACAGAAGTGTGGCAAGTAAGGGTTAAAAGTTTTGTTATGATCTCAATAAAAATTAATAATTTATGACCAATTTTTAGCTGCTATTATATAGGGTGTCGTATTTTAAATAATATAGCAGAATATCTCCGAAGCTATTGGTCCTTTAAAAAATGTTCAAATAAAAGTTTCTAGGTTCTGAAGAAAAAATGTAATATTTATTGCAACTATTTCATAGAAAGCGATATTGTCAAGATACGGAAGTCATAACAAATTTTTAAATAAAAATTTTCCTTCTCCTATTTTTATTGTATGACCTTTTTTTTACTAATTAATTTGAACAATTTTTGTCTGAAACTTTTTGTTTATTTAAATACTTTTTGCAATATTTGAGGAAAATTTGATAACTTTAACATTTAGTTTAGATATCTCGACAACTGTTTGTTGGACAAAAAATGGTACAGGATTTTTTGGCTTGATTGGTGGTCTCAAGAATAAGCAGTTGCAATAATATCCCAATTTTTTAAAATACTTGTGTACATGAATGAAAGCTCCAAGGAGATATATTTAAACGTATTTAAAAAGTTGGGTACTATTGTAACAGTATATTCTTGAGACTAAATCAAGATATAATATTCTTTGTCGCGGCGGCTGATAAAACAATAGGATAAGTCCGGGATAAATGCCTCCTCTGAATAAGACACCCCACCATTGTCATCATTTTAATTAACCGATATCAACGACATCCAGTGTTTAGTGTTGACAATGGTAGAGCGTGTTTATACCCAGAGGGGGCATCTATCCTGGACTTATCCTACATAGAAAAAATGAACAAATATACGAAGGCAAATATATTGTGTATATATATTTGTGTATATACAGGGTGTGTCAG